>PISX010001889.1:0-178298 GCA_004024625.1 Mellivora capensis | reverse complement strand
ATTCCCATTAATGGCATTTAACCCTAGATATTTTTTTAAGTTAATTTTTAATTTTTTTAAATTAACATATAATGTATTATTAGCCCCAGGGGTGCAGGTCTGTGAATTGCCAGGTTTACACACTTCACAGCACTCACCACAGCACATACCCTCCCCAATGTCCATAACCCAACCACCTTCTCCCTACCCCCTCCCCCCGCTCACCCTCAGTTTGTTTTGTGAGATTAAGAGTCACTTATGGTTTGTCTCCCTCCTGATCCCATCTTGTTTCATTTATTTCTTTCCTACCCCCCATATCCCCACTTTGCCTCTTGACACCCTCATATCAGGGAGATCATGTAATTGTCTTTCTCTGATTGACTGATTTCGCTCAGCCTAATACCCTCTAGTTCCATCCACATTGTTGCAAATGGCAAGATTTCATTTCTTTTGATAGCTGCATAGTATTCCATTGTATATATATACCACATCTTCTTTATCCATTCATCTGTTGATGGACATCTAGGTTCTTTCCATAGTTTGGCTATTGTGGACATTGCTGCTATAAACATTCGTAACCCTAGATCTTATTCTTACTTTTTTTTTCAATTTAAACTTTTTTCTTAGTCTGTTTGGGTGCTATAAGTTTTGAGTGCTGTAAGCTCTCAAAAGTGAGTGGCTTTTGAGTGGCTTGGAAACAACAGAATTTTATCTCCCACACTCTGAATGCTGAGAAGTCCAAGATCAGTTGGTGGCAGATTTGGTGTCTGGTGAGGACCTGCTTTCTGATTCATAGATGCTGGGTCCTCACACGGTGGAAGAGGTGAGAGAGGTCTCTGGGGTCCCTTTCATCAGGGCACTAAACCCACTCATAAAATAACCCTCACATTGGGTTATTTCAATGTATGAATTTGGAGGACACAAACATTCAGTCTCCAGCACTTTTCATTTTGAAAAAGATGTCGCATATATAGAAATGTTATAAAACAGTTATAAAAGGAACACCTTTTCCGCGGAATTATTTAAGAAAGAATAGGAGCACCTGGGTGGCTCAGTCAGTTAAGCATCAGACTCTTGATTTTGCCTCAGGGTGATGAGATCGAGCCCTGCTCCGGGCTCCGTGCTCAGTGGGGAGTCTGCTTGGGATTCTCCATCTTTCCCTCTCCCTCTGCCCCTCCTCCTACCTCTCCCTCTCCTAAATAAATAAATAAATAAATAAATAGTTGACCTGTTGCCTTACCACCCCCTAATATTTTGATATATATATATCCAACAAACAGGGCCAATTTCTATGTAACCACAGTATAATCATCAGAATCAGGAAATTAACACAGCTCATTACTGCCGTCTCCTTGAACGCATTTAGCTTTCATCAGCTGCCCTAACTACGTGTGCTGAAAGGGTCCAGTTCAGAATCACGTGCTGCATTTCGTTGCCGTGTCTCTTTAGTCTCCTTTGATCTAGAACAGCTCCTTAGTCTTTCCTTGACATTCGTGATCTTGACATTTTTGAGAATGACAGGCCAGTTCGTCTGTGACATGTTTATCTGTTGTTTCCTCATGATTAGACTCAGGTTATGCCCAAGTCCTCGGCAGGTAAATCACACACTTGATGCTGTGTTCTTCTCTTCAGCCCGTTATCCATGCTGTTCACTTTCCCTGCCCCCCCACAGTTTTATTGAAATATAATTGACATATAACATCATATAAGTTTAAGGAGTACAACATCATGACTTGGTAGACGTATATATTAGGAAATGACCACCACAGTAAGTCTGGTGAACATCCATCACCTCACGTGGTTACAGTTCTTCACCTCATGGTGACAATGATGCTGTTCACTTTGGTTATTTGACTGAAGAGAGCTCTGCCAGTCTTCACGGCTGTAAAATTACTACCCTCCTTTGCAATAATAAGTGTTTGAAGGGAGGTTGGGAGCCCCTTCTGGCTGGCCTCTGTGCCTTTCTGACATGTCCCCCTCATTCTTTGAGTACTTCCTTATTTTCTGGCATGAGGTCCTCTGGATGCTCCGGCTCATCTCGTCCTCCCTGCCCCAGCCCTGGAATCGGCCCTTTCTCCAAGGAGACCTGGCTCCTTCTGGTGGGGAACGGTCTTAGCACAAAGTGTGCTCATTGCTGCCGGAGTGTCACCGCTCCCTCTCTAAGACCGTGTGTGTATGTACAATGGACCTACACTTACATCTGTAGCATTTCTGTATCTGATTATCTGTCTTCTGTCTTCTTCTATCTTCTGTCTTTGTGTACCATCTATTTAGAAAATTATGAGTTGACACGGATAATTCTGCTTCTCACCCAGCGCCCCAGAGTTTATTCTAATTTTCTCTTTCCGTGTTTGGAACTATCTTCCCCATCAGTGAGAAGAATGTTACCTTTCATTACTCTTAATTTGTATTTATTTACTTATTTTTGAGAGGCAGTGGGAGAGAGACTGAGTGTGAGCACAAGCAGGGGTGTGGGGGGGAGTGGCAAGGGGAGAAGCAGATTCTTCGTTGGGCAGGAAGCCTGATGCAGGACTCGATCCCAGGACCCTGGGATCATGACCTGAGGTAAATGAAGGTAGATGCTTAACTGACTCAGCCACCCAGGCATCCCAGCTTTCATTATTCTTAATGTATATGCTTATCTCATTAATCCCCATATGTTACCAGTTTCCTGTTTCGGCATCACACTTCCTGCTCTGCCCACTCCCACCTGGCCCTGATGGATGCCCTCCTCACTCTGCTCTGGCCCCCAAACTGTGCCACGTTTCTTGTGGATGTTCTCAGTTCAACTACCCCATGGAATTTACACATTTTTATTTTAATGTTTTATTTAATTTGAATATATACTCCCTGTTCATTGTCCAAAATTCAGACTGTATGAAAGGGTTTATGGTGAAAAGCTGGTCTTCCTCCCCTGTGACCCCCACATTTCCCTTCCCTTCCTGAGGGTTTTTCTTGTTGTGGGAGGTCTGTGCTAGCATGCAGGCATGGGCCCACATGTGATGGCCACACATGTCCCACGTTGCAGCACTGTCCACTGGTCTCCACTTTGCCCTTTTTTTTTTTTAAGATTTTACTTATTTATTTGACAGAGCGAGAGAAAGATCACAAGTAGTCAGAGAGGCAGGCAGAGAGAGAAGGGGAAGCAGGCTCCCCGCTGAGCAGAGAGCCCGATGCAGGGCTTGATTCCAGGACCCTGGGATCATGACCTGAGCCAAAGGCAGAGGCTTTAACCCACTGAGCCACCCAGGCGCCCTTCCATTTTGCCTTCTTCATTCAACAACGTATCCTGGAGGTTGCTCATGTTGGCACTGCAGAGCTGCCTCTCTTTTTTGTTTTTATTTAAAAAATTTTTTTTGCCTTGTTTTAATTTTGTTGAAAGACTTGTTTATTTGAGAGAGAGAGAGAGAGGGAATGGGGCAGGGGAGGGGAGGAGGGAAAGGGAGAGAGAACCTCAAGCAGACTCCCTGCTGAGCACAGAGCCCAACGTGAGGCTCCCTGTCATGGCCCTGAGATCATGACCTTAGCCGAAACCAAGAGTCCGCCGCTTAGTTGACTGCGCTGCCATGGTCCCTCAACTCATCCTTTTTCGTGATCACACAATATTCCATTGCACGGAGGCCCCAGAATTATTTTCCTTTCGATGCCCATTGAAGTTGTTGCCAGCCCTTTTCCAGCTTGCACAATGCTCCACTGGACAACCATTACCAAACAGGTCACATTTGGTGTGAAGGCGACGTAGATTCCTGGGAGACCGTGTTAGGGATGTCTTTTAGAGATGTCTCCATGTTGCTCTCTGACCCTCTGACTGACGCCTTTTTGTTCTGATCACAGTGTGCCTCTGTGTGTGGCTGCCACACGGTCATGAACGGTTCCCACGAATTCCCAACATTCCCACGAATGTTGCCACGGCCACAACCACCGCAATGACAGATACCATCAAATGTGCCTCTGTCACCATTAGCTGGTCTGGACACTGAGAGGGAGTTTGGGGAGAGTGCTACTGATGAATGAACTGAGGTTGACTCTCCATGGTCCCCCTGCCAGTGTCCCACAGTTTCCCTTACTGCCCTTTGTTCCCTCACCGTCTTCCTGTCAGGCTCACGAGTCCGATGGGCAAGTGTTCACATCTCAGCTTTGTCACTTAGATGACCTAAGTGGCCTCTCCCTCTTGGGCCCGTTTCCTCATCTGTGCACTGTGTCTTGTCCCATCCCTGACTGTCGTGCAGTGTGGAGCTTGGTGGAAAGAAAGCCCTTGGTGGAAAGAAAACAAGAGGGTCCCATTCCGTTAGGGTCCCCAGGCTTTTGTGGCACAAGTTTCTACCTCAGGCTTAGGTTTAGGGACAAAGTCGCGCTTAGTGAGAGGGAGTGGACTAGCCTGGAGAGGACCAGGGGGTCAGGAGGCTTGAGCTGGGGTTCTTAGGTCCCAAGGAGAGTTATAACCAGGTTTTTGATTCTGTAATATTTGAAGGAAAAATGCTAATGTTGATGGGAACTGGTTTCCATTCCTTCATTATTCATTCACTTATTCATTCATTCATTCATTCATTCATTCATGTTCATCTTCACAGTTTGGGACTTTAGGCAAGTAACTTCACTTTTCTGTGCCTGTGTTCCCTCTTCTGCAACATGGGGATAGATTAAATAAGATGCCGCGTACACAGTGCTTGAATGATGCCTGGCATAGTAAATGCTCAATAATATCAATTATTCTCACAATTCATTCTTTTTTAAAAAAACTTTTATTTATTTATTTGATGGAAAAAGACACAGTGAGAGAGGGAACACAAGCAGGGGGAGTGGGAGAAGCAGGCTTCCCGCTGATCAGGGAGCTCGATATGGGGCTCAATCCCAGGACCCTGGAATCATGACCTGAGCCGAAGGCAGACGCTCAATGACTGAGCCACCCAGGTGCCCCACAATTCATTCTTTTTTTCAACAAATCATTTATTGAGAATCTGCTACATGCTAGGCTTTGTTGTCTTTCTCTACCTGGAACTAGAAGCATGTGGAACCTCAGATTCTGTAAAATCAGAGCCCAGAAAAGATGACAGGATCTCAGGGCGTAACCACCCCCCACCCAGCCATCTGGCTGCAGGGGGCGGGGGGATGGTCTAAGATCCCCCACTCCCTGCAGTTTTCCGGCCAGGGATCCTGACACCCCGTAAGCTCCCCAGACCTTGGGACAGCCTTAGATCTTCTCCAGCAGCGCTGATTGGAAACCTTGTGGACTCAGAACAAAAACAGACTAGGGTAGCAAAATGCTTTTTGTTAAAGGAGGATTCTCCTTAAGGTCCAGATGCTGCTGAAGGCCCAAGTGGCCTTTCCTTTGCAGCCAGCTGAGCTCTGGGAGAAAGCTGGCATTGGGATGCCTGGGTGGCTCAGTCGGTGAAGCATCTGCCTTCGGCTCAGGTCATGATCTCGGGTCCTGGGATCAAGTCTCTAGTCAGGCTCCCTGCTCAGCGGGAAGCCTGCTTCTCCCTCTGCCTCTGCCTCCTCCCGCTTGCTCATGCTCTCTCTCTTTCTCCTTGCTCTCTCTCTCCAATAAATAAATAAATAAGTAAAATCTATGAAAGTGGGCAGGGTGAGTTGGCCAGGGCCTCACCCCTGCCTGTTGTCGTTAGTTTAGTGTAAACCAGGGCTTCTCGACCTTGGCACCACTGGCATTTAGGACAGGATCATTCTTTTTTTGGGGGGGGGGTGTATTTATTTGGGGGAGGGTGTAGGGGAAGAAGGAGAGAGAATCTCAAGCAGACTCTGTAGTCAGCAGGGCTCGATCTCATGACCCCGAGATCATGACCTGAGCTGAAACCAAGAGTAGGGTGCCTGACTGACTGCACCACCCAAGTGCCCCAGGACAGGATCAGTCTTTGTTGTGGGACACTGTCTTATGCCTTTGCAGGTTTCCTGCCTTTATGCACTAGATGTCAGCAGCACCCCCTCATCCAACCCCTAGTTGTGACAACAACAAATTTGTCTCCAGACATTGTCAAGGGTCCCCTGGGGGTACAAAGTCACCCTCAGTTGGAAATCCCTGGTGTGGAGGGTCCAACAGCGGGCAGAGCTGGGTGGCTTGCCCTGTGACGTTGGGGAAGCCCTCCGCACTCTCAGGGCCTCAGGTCCCCATCACGTAGTTAGGGGATCAGGCGGAGCCAGCATTAGGGGGCCTCCAGCCTGGTCTGCCAAGAATTTTTGCTCTTCTGCATCCCTGTCTCTCTTTGCATCCTAGTTGCAAGTTCTAGGAGGCAGGGCGAGGATTGGAGTGTAGGTCTGGATGGGGCCAGCCCCGTGTTTGTTCTTTATCCCATGCCTGGCCCTCCCTCCAAATGCAGGAGAGATAATAAGTACAAATCTGGGCCTTGGGCTCTGTCTCATTGAATCCTTGTAACAGCTCTGGGAGGTGGGAGCTTTTATTCTCCCCATTTTCCAGCAGCAGGACAGGGCACAACTGCGAGCCACCCGACTGGGCACACCAGAACACACCATCACTTCTGTGAGGTCCGTGCAGAGAGGCGTGACCTGAAGCTAGCCATGAGGAAGCCTCAGGCAAACCCAAAGTGAAGGGCAAGCTGCAAAGAGGCTGGCCTGTCATCCTCAAAAGTGCCAAGGACAAGAGAAAGGCCACGGAAGACTGAGGAGCTGTTGAGAGAGCCCGATACAACCGAAGGAAGTGAGATGTGGTCCTGGACCGGAAAGAAATCATAAAGACCTTCTTGGGGACCATTATGGAATGTCAAATATGGCATGTGGGTCTGACGGTGGTGTTGTATCGATGGTAAGTGTCACGAGTTTGTGTATTGTGTGCGTGTAGTGGGGGCCGGGGGCCGGGAGGTCCATGCCGGAGCGTTTGTGGAATCAAAGGACATCACATCCACAACTGACTCTTCATTATTCAGGACAAGAGAGAAACATAAATAGAGGGGAAATGATGAAGTGGGACAGAACGTAAATAATCTGGGCAAAGGAGATCCCAGAGTTTCTTATAATTCCCGTAATTTTTCTGTAAGTTCAGAAGTTGTGCGACAGTCAGTTGAAAAGCAAATCAAAACATTTGACCTCCAAGAAACCCAAGAGAAATGAAAATATATGTCCACCAAAGAGACCTGCAAGCATGTTCATGGGAGTTTTATTTATAATAGCCCCAAGCTGGACACAGCCCAGATGTCTTTCAGCACGTGAGAAGATCAACAAATTGTGGGACATCTATAAATGGACGACTACTCAGCGGTGCCGGAGGGCGAGCTATGGAGCCCCGCACATGATGGCTGAATCGAGAGCACATTGGCCAAGGGACCGAAGCCAGACACAAAAGACCATGTACCCTGTGATCGCTCTGATAGAAAGTTCCAGGCCAGGTCCGATGAATCCAGAAGTCACAACAGTGGTTCCTTCTGTGGGTGAAGGAGTTTCACTGCTCGGGAAGGGGCCTTCGGGGAAACTTCTGGGCTGCTGCTAAGGTTCTGTCTTGACCTGGGTGGCAGTGGTACGGATTTATACACACATGTGAGTAAATACTCATTGAGATAAAAACTCCGGGAGTCAGATTCCCTTTCGGTACTTTACATATGTTAAAATCAGAGTAAAAAAAGAAAAAAAATTAAAGATGCACATCAGACACAGAGGAATGAGGTGGAGTTGAAAGGAATAAATAAAACCGAGGTGGGGAGGGGGGCCCTGCATGACAATGCAGACAGCATGTCGGGAACTGGGAAGTTGGAGGGGTGCCTGGGGGGCTCAGTCCTTAAGCGGCTGCCTTGGGCTCAGGTCGTGATCCCAGGGTCCTGGAATTGAGCCCAGCTTTGGACTTCCCTGCTCAGTGGGAAGTCTGCTTCTCCCTCTCCCTCCGCAACCCCCTTTCTCTCTCTCTCCACTCTCTCAAATAAATAAATAAATAAAATCTTAGAAAAGGGAATTGAGGAGTTGGATAACTCAGCTCTTTGTATCTGAGTTCAAAAGGAAAAACCAAAAAGGACAAAAGTGCTCAGAGAGGGGGATTACCCTGCCTGAGGTCACACAGCTGGTGGGTCGCAGAGGCAGGATTTGAACCTGGGGCTGGATGACCCCGGGGTTTGCTCCTTACCCAGTGCTCTGGCCTGGACTCACTGGCTGGACAGTCCTGTTTGGCTCCCAGAGGCTTCCCCGGGGCCTGGCAGGGATGGCGAAACCACTCCCGGTGAAGGCCATTCCAGCCCAGAGCTCAAGACTCCAAGTGAGGCGAGCAGGCAGTAGGATGGAGGTCGGCCCGGGCAGTGGCTTGAATCACCAGAGCCTTGCTCCCTGGAGCAGCCCTGCCAGCCTTGCCCGCCTCCTATTGTCCTTTGCCTTCCTTCCTGGGCCAGTGTGTGGGCTGTGGAGCTCCGGAGCCTTTGGTGTGAATCTCCGCTCTTCCTCCATCTGGCTGTGTGACCTGGGGTGAGTGGCTTTCCACTGTGTGCCTCAGTGGAGCCTGCCCATGAGAGCAGATACCTAATGGTATTGGTGGACAGTGTGCTCAAAACTTTGACTTATGCTTTCACGCAGTGACTACTCAGAGAGGGTACCTGCTATTGTTTATTTCTACATGTGGGAAGGGGGGAGCCTCTGTTGCCCTCAGGCCTCTCAAACACCTACATGTTAAGACAGCTGGCATGGGATGGAAAGTTCTAGAGAAAGGAGCTTTCAGACTGGCTGGAGGTTACTTAGAAAACACTCTTAATTTCCATTCTGGGTTTTGAAGAAGTACTTGGTGAGCTAAGGCAGGGCTGGGGTGGGCTTCCTGGACGGTCACGCACACAGTGCTCCGTGCTCAGAAGGGGCCCCGCACATGGTTTAATGGTCTGCAGCTGCATCTGGAAATTCTTCATGATTTCAGGACGAGGGCCTTGCCATTTCTTGTGGCTGGTCCTGGGCAGGACTGTGGCATCTGGCGAGGTCACTCAGCACGTTCACCTCGATTGTGTCCTTGGACATTCAGGAACATTCTTTAACCTAGTGGGCCTCAGTTCTTTCATCTAGGAAGTGGGAAGAAGTGCTTTGTGCCAGGCCATAGGGAGATGAGAAGAAGCCAGGTCTCCTGGTACCCAGCTACCATTGGTGGCTGAGCAAAGATGAAACTTGGGGAAATAGGGACTTGGCAGGCCTTATTAATGTGCCCCCAGAGCACATAGTAGGTGCTTGGTAGGTGCAAGCTGCTCTTTGATCCTTAGGCTGGCCTGTCTTTCGCCTTTTTCACGATTAAATTTTGATTTAAAACAATGCTAGTGGAGCACCTGGATGGCTCAGTCAGTTAAGCGTCTTCCTTCAGCTCAGGTCATGATCCCAGGGTCCTGGGATCAAGCCCCGCATTGGACTCCTTGCTCAGTGGAGAGCCTGCTTCTCCCTCTCCCTCTGCCCCTATGCACCCCCCTGCCACGCCCTGCTCATGGTCTCTCTCTATCTCAAATAAATAAATAAAATCTTTTAAAAAAACCCCAAACAATGCTAGTAATACACACATCCATTTTCTTAAAACATGAAAACATTTCCAATCAGGCTGGAGTCAGCCTTGGACCACCCACCCTGGGGCCAGCCCCTTCCTCGTGGTTCTATGATTTGAAGGTACAAACTTGCAGTAGTCGCCTATACCTTAATGCTTTCCTTCTTTTTTTCTTTTTTCTATTAATACTTATTATTTATTATTATTTTATTATATTATTTTTAAAGATTATATTTTATTTTTAAAGTAATCTCTGTGCCCGACATGGGGCTTGAACTCACAACCATGAGATCAGGCGCCCCTCTGCTATACTTCTTAAGATGTAAACTTTCCATGGAACCTAACCTGGGCCCAGAGGAGCTGGTACATTTTCGGCAACCCAGCCCACCCCGTGCCCACTCACGGAGCACATCTTCTCGTGGCCTCCCACTACTCCCTGTTTTCCGGCCCATCTCTGGCCTCTTGTTCCTGAGTCTCTGCAAGTCAGGCCCGTCTGCAAGCAGGCGTCCATGATACCCCAGGATGGTCACACGCTTAGTGCCTAGGAAGGGAGCAGTTGGCAAAGATGCTGATGGAAACAAGAGGAAAAAATGGCAAACGACACTGTTTGCCACAACAGCACCCAGGTCTGCATAATCGAGGGGTCTGTTGTCAAGGTGGGCTTGGGGTGATGGGAATTTCTCGTGAAGCTTGTAAAGGCACAGAATGGTATCAGTGGGAACTGAGCCCCGCATGTTCTGGAAAGGAATAGTGACACTGTGGCTGTCCTAGGGCCCTCGGGAGGGGCCAGTGGACTTGGCACTGGGGGAGCGCCCACTGAGAGGAAGTGATATTGAAGCAAAAACCTGAAAGAGGGAAGGGAGAGAGCCATGGGTGTGTCTGGGGAAAGAGGGACTGGCAAGTGTAAGGCCCTGAGGTGGGACGAGGCTTCTCTGTTCAGGGAGCAGCAGGGAGGCCAGTGTAAGTGAGGGCAGGGCAGGGCAGGGGGCTGGAGGGCGGTGTGTGGATGTGGGTAGTGGGCAGGGGGGCTTCTGAGCAGAGGTGGGATATGATGTGACTTCCTTTCAGGGTTGGGAGGTGGTGGCACCTCTCCTCCAGGAGAGGAGGGACCACAAGGACAGAGCTGGTGGAGAGTGCTGAGCCCAAGGTCTGGCTCACAGCGCAGACTGTAAACATCGTAAACATGTAAACATTGTGTTACTGTAGAGAGTGGCTCAGGCTGTAGATGGAGTGACCCGCTGAGCTTTAATGGGTGATGCCTGAGGGGTCCCTGTCTACCCCCGCCCCCCCCCCCCCCCACCCCCCGCCCTGTGAGGACTTGGTGCCCCTGGATGAGCTGGGGGTAGGGAAGGAAGGCCCCACCGCCCCCTGCAATGGGACAGGATCGGCAGGTGAGTGGGAGGGGGAGGCCAGGCTAGGGCTGGCAGGAAGCCAGGGAGACAGTGTTCAGACTGGGAAGACAGGCTGGGGCTGGTCCTCCTGCGGAGAGGGGCAGGAGGCAGGACCCAGCCCAGAGTGGAGCTTCCTTGCTTCCCAGCCCCTCTCCTGTATGGACTTCCCGTAAACCCAATTCCTGCCTTAATGTTTTTTGCTCTGGGGCTTTCATCCTGGCCTCCCTGATCCTCTCACTGCCTCCCTCCCCCTCCACCCCCCCACCTGGGGCTCCAGTCGGACATCCTCACCATGCCCAGGGTGCCCCTGCTCACACCTACACCCCAGCCGCTTCTTAGCTCCCACCTGTACCTTTTCTCGGCCTCCCCCATCCCTCCAACGTGCCTGTGCTCCTTCTACTCTTTCCTTTCCCTTCTTACCAGGTTCATGCCTACCCATTGCTTAATTCTCAGAGGAGAGGGTCCTCAGAGAGGCCTTTGGTCATCCACCACCTCTCCCTTCCATTCCCATGCACAGACAGAACCCCTGTCTGGGGTCTATATGTGTGTGATTATCTATCTATGGTCAGTTTCTCCCAGGGGCCCCGGGCCCCTGGGGCAGGAACAGATCCATCGTATTGCGGCTGTGTTCCCAGCATGGAACAACACTGGCTCATAGTGGAGGATTGGTGGTTGGTGGTGTGGACAGAGAGCTGGATGGACAGATGGGTGGACGGACTTGGACAGGTAGGCGTGGGCTGGCGGACAGTGTGGGCAGCGAACAGGTGGAGGAGGAACGAGTGGACGGGTACACGGGTGAGCAACAGCCAGGTAACAGGAGACTGGACCCGGCTGGTGGAATGCAAGAGAAAACTCCTGGCCCAAGAGTCAGGAGACCCATGTTCAAGTTCAGCCTTGCTGCCTATTAATACCAAGGCCTGTGCAGTCGTGGGTATATGCCCTGTTGCCTCTCTTTGCCTCTGTTTCCGTCTTTTGGTTTTTCTGCTTCATTGTTGCTTTTAGTTCACTGCATAGAACTTTTCCATCCCCCTCCCCCAGTTTTTCTGGAGGCACCACATGAACAGAACTGGAGGGAGCAGCTGAGCAGGAGGGCAGGGCATCCCTTCAGGAGCCCAGTGACCAGGAACAGAGCATGAAAACTCAGCTGGACAGTCCACGGGCCCCGGCTCTGGGGGTCCCTCTGCTCCAGGGGTATTTGGCTCCACTTAAGATGCTGTGGAGCAGAGCCAGAAATCCGCAGTTTTCACAAGCCCCCTCCAGGATTTTGAGCTCATCCCTGGATAAGGCTCACTGTTGCCTTCCAGAATGACTAGACCCTACAGGTCAGCAGCCCCGTGTGTTCATGCGTGTGCCTGTGCTGTGGGGGATGGGGTGGGTGTCACGTTTTCTTTAAAAAAACAAAACAAAACAGGTTGGAAACAACCGGGATGTCCATTGGTGGAGCTGGTTAAGCAGGCTGCCCGCTCCCTGGAGGACGCAGCAGGTTCTGGAAATAAGGAAGAAGGTTCTGATAAGCCGAGATCTCCAAGATAGGGCTGGGTGGAAAAGCAGGTGCAGATTCCTGCTGGTGGTTTCAGCACTTGTATTAAAACATTCATAAAAGCAGAGAAATGTGGATATGCATGGACAATTCTAGAAGGACACACAAGAACTAGGCTACGGGTGGCCTCTGGGGAAGGACTTGGGGGACCAGGAGTAGGAAGAATACCCCTGGTTGTGTGTGAATTCCTTCCTGAGTCCGGGTTGGAATTTGGACCCTAACTGGCTGTGTGACCCAAAGCCCCTCTTTGAGCCTCAGTTTCCCCTTGTGTAAAAGGGCTGTAAAGCTTCTAGCCTGGGCCTAGCCAGCATGGAGGGCCCAGGCAACTTGATCCTGCTTCGGCTTTCATTTCCTGGGACACTCCTGGTTGGGCCTCACCTTCTACCAGCCCCACTGGGCCCAGGGAGGGTGGGTCCCCCGGGGAGGGGGCGGCTCAGTCCAGGGTGGGGCTGAGCTGGAAAAACCGGCAAGGTTGGAGCGGTGTGTGCAGGCACCATCTTCACTCCTCTGCCTGGAGGCTGCCCAGGGCCACTCACTCCCATCTGGTGCCCTTGAGGGGCTGGGACCAGAAGAGCAGCCCCCCACCCCTTCCACCAAGCTTCAGGCTGGAGAAGAGGGGAAAGGGGAGAATGACTGGCATTGGGCCAGGGTTGGGGGACAAGGAGACAAGAGAAACAGGGAGATATGTGGCGGGGGTGGGGAGATAGAAAGAGAAACAGCTAGGAAGAAAAAGAGAGAGACAGGAAAAAGAGAAGGAGAGAAAAGAAGGAAAGACAGGGAGACAGAGAAAGAGAAAGGGCAGGAGAGAGACAGTGAAAGAGAAAGACACACGCACACACATGTGCGCACACACACATATGCTCATGCGTGCACGGAGCCAGATTCAGGTGAGAGAAGCAAAGAAATCAGTGAGAAGGAAGGAGACAGTGGAGCTCTCTGGATCCGGATCTGGGTGGGAGTGGGGGCTGGGCGCTCTGGCTGGGTGCCTGGGGCTGGCCAAGGTGCAGAGTGCCAGGGAGGGAGGGTGTGGGTCAGGGGCCCAGGGTGCCGAAGCCACGTCTCCAGCATGGCATTTTCCACACCTCTGGGTTGTAGCTGCGGGCCTGACTTGTCCTAGGAAGCAGCTCAGGGCCCCTTGCTTCTTGGCCCTCCAGTCCTCCCTTGGGACCTTGTACCTGGAGGCTGCCTCCCCAGGGGGCCCTCTCAGATCAGCCCTGGGAAGGCCTGAGGTGAAACTGAGCTAATTAGTGCTTAGAACTGAGATAATCGCTGTCTGGAATGTTCCTTAGGAGGTCCAGGTGGGGGCAGAGAGCCAGGGGCCACAGGGTGCCTGGGATTGGCCCAGCTTGGCCTCTACCTGCTGGCTGTTAGAGCCCTGTATATTGGAAGTGAGGAGACCCAGGAGGCCTGGATCCTCAGGTTTTAGCACTTGTAGTTGCTCAGGTCCCTCCATGCTATCCTGTACAGCAGATCAAGTGGACTCCAATCTCATCACCTCTGCCACAACTCCTGCCTGAAGCCTTTTGTGGCTTCCATGGTGTAAGCTATAATCCGAACACCTCACCTTGACCTCACCTCTTCATCACCCACTTGCCCATCTGTTCATGCTCCTGCCTCATCACTGTGGCTCTCCCTTTCCGCTCTCTTACCCTCAACATTCCATACGTGGGCCACCTCAGGACCTTTGAATATGCTATATCCCCATCTAGCCTCCTCTTCCTCCACCTCTTCTCAGAGATCTCCCTACACATCCTTCAGGCCTTAGCTCAAAGTTACCTCGTTGGGGAGGCACAGTCCCCACATCTCTCCTTCCAATGTTCAGCACTACCCATTGTCTTAATGGTATTCCTTATTTGATGCCTGTTTTCTCCATGCAAGTGAGGCTCCCTGAGGACAGGTGCCAGATCTGCTTGGTCACCATTGTGTCCCATAGGACCTGACACTGAGCAGGTATTCCACAAGCAAGCCGCTGACCACCAAGAAGCAGCCTGGACATTTTGTTGTTGTGTGTATTCCTCCTGGAAAGGGACCCTGCTGACCCCTGGATCTCCCTTCTCCATCCCCGTCCCTCTTCCAGCCCCAGCCCCAGGAAATCCTGCCTCTGAGTCTTGAGACTTCCTGGGGTGGGGGTGGGGGTGGGGGGCTGGCTATGGTGTTGTAATGAATCACTGGCCAGAATCTGGTCTTGATTATCTCTAGGCTGGGCGTGGCTTGTCTGTTCTCCCGGTGGCTGGGACCACAGGCCACTTTATCAGGCACCCCAGGTATCCCACTGGGCCTCTTGCCTCTGGCTGTAGATAACAGCACAGGGCCTGATGGCCAAACCAGTGCTACAGGCCTCTGCACCAGGGACCTGCTCAGTGGCCTCAGGGAAGCCCCTGCCTCTCTCTGGATTGTGGGGTCACACAGGGTGGTGTCTTTCCCCATAGGAAAGAGTGAGGAACTTGGTAGAAATGGGGTCCATGGCTGGTAGTCCATGGATGTAATAATCACACTGAATCCTCAAGGACGCTGAAATGAAACGTGATTGGTGACATAGGGCGAGATTCCCATGTGTTTCCAGCTGGGGGTCGTGGGGTTCCCGGCTGGGGGTCATGGGCAGGATCCCTCCTGCCCCAAGGTCCCCCGGATGCCTGAGATTTACAAGTGTCCTGGGCCCATCGAGGTGGAACAGAAAGTACTGGCATATGAGGGTGTGAGCCATTTGCAGGGCATCGATCCCACCATGCTTCGGTTTCCTGATTGTGAAGCGGGGCCAGTAAAAGTTCAAGCTGCACAGGGATGTGTTTAAGTGAGAGCCTCTCTGTGAAGTACTTGGAACAACACCTGACTCGTAGGAAGTGATCAATAACTAGCATTACTGTCACCTCCTACAGTCTTCCCTACCCTGCCCCCACCTCTCTGTGCTCTCTACCCCCACCACCATTCAAGCTTGGGTGATTCACCTGAGTGTAATATTACAATAGCCTCCAAATGATCTCTGCTCCCAGTCTCAGCCCTAGGTCTATTCTTCTCATGCTGTCAGACAGAGCCTTAAAAAACGTAAGCTTCATCACCTCCTCCCTTGCTCAACAGTCACCCATGACTCCTGCTGCCCTCAGAATAAGGATTAACTTCCTAATCACCACCTGCACTTGCTGCATGATGGCCGACCCGTGTCTCCTAATCTCCTATTACTCTCACTCTCATTCACTCTGCTAGAGAGAGAGCTACCTTGGTTTCCTTTTAGTAAATCTGGCTACTGCCTGCCTCAGGGCCTTTGTACATGCTGCACTCACTACTGAAGTGCTTTCCTTGCTGCTCCTTACCTAGGTAGTGCCCAAATCTCACATCAGGGGGACCTCCTGAAGTGGGCACTGTGATGACCCACCCAGATACCCTTACACTGGACCCTGCACTCATCTCTCAGCTGCCATGCAACGTTGGCCCCTATGGGCACCTAGGTAGAGCTGCTTTCTGGAGCTCTCACTGAACAGGAGCTGCCCCACTTATGTGGTCCTCCCACCCCCAAAGAGGTGGACGGACACAACCAATGACCAATTAAATCAGAGAAATAAAGCTCAGCCTCCTTAGTTCAAGGGGGGGATCCTTTCTGTAGACTGTTCAAGCTCCAGAGCTGCCCATGAGATTAGGTCGAAGCTAGACTTCAGCTGAGACCACATCCTAGCTTCGCTCTACCCACGTGTCCTGTTTCATTCTCTCCTTTTCTCCCCAAAGCACTCTTTAATGAATCACATGCATTCCACTCTCAGTTTCAGGCTCTGCTTCTGGGCATTCTGACCTAAGACACCTCCTCAGGGAAGCCTTTCTTGATTCCCCTTTCTGGTCTCATCTCCACGGATCTCTCTTGGCAGCCCTCATTATGGCCATATTTTTACACTTTCTCAGATGTTTATTTGATTGAGGTCTGTCCCCTACTCCAGAATGCAAGGTAGAGATCACGTTGACCCTGTCCTGTGCTGCATCCCCAGTGCCCGTTACAGGGTCTGCCACACAGTAGGTACTCAATCAATATTTGCTGAATGGCTGAATGCACAATGGGTGGGCGAGCTGGAGATTAGGGGGGCTGGGCATCATCGAGGCCCCAGGTTCTTCCCACCTCCTCGCAGCCCAGCTCCTCACAGCTCCATGATGGTGCCAAAGCTCCTGCCATCTGTCACAGAGCCAGGGCCCAGGCAGGAAAAGGCCCTCACATGTCCTCTTAAGAATGAAGAAACTATTCCCAGAAGTCTCTTGGCAGACTTCCCCATCTTACTGGCCACAGAGTATTCCAGATCTAGCCTCAGCCAATCACTGCAAGGGGAGAGAGAGGGCCATGTTTGACTTGAGCCAATCAGCATTCACCCTGAGGGTGGTGGGCAGGGTTTGCCCTTGCCAGGGAGAAGCCTGAATCCATCTGGGGCCAGGTCTGCCCATGAGCTATGGATCCTTGAACAGAGGACCTTTTTCATGTGGATCCCTCCCTGGGGAGCCCTTGAGTGGTGGTGTGAGAAGGGAAGTGGGGTTGGGTGAGTGTTTCAAGCATGTTGGCCACTAATGGAGAGGAGATGGGTGGTCCCAGAGGGTGAGTGTGTAGGGGAGAGACCCAGAGACATGATGGAGCGATGGAGAGACACTGAGGGAGAGACAGAGACAAAGTGGGAGACAAAGGGAGCCACGCTTTGAGGGTTGGTCTGAGAGACACAAGGAAGAAGGGAGACAGGGAGGTAAAGAGGGGAGAAAGGAGGAGAGAGAGAGACTTTGCCAGGAAATCTTTTGTCATCAGCACCTTGAGTGGTTGGAGGGCCTGTCGTGGTGGAAGCAACATCCCTGTTCCCTTTTCTTTGGCTTACTGTTCGGGGCGAGTTATAGGTCCAGCCTGAGCCTTGGTGTCCTCCTCTGCTGGATGGGGTAAATGACCCTCTTTCACAAGACTGTCCTGAGATGCCCAACACACTGGGATTACTGTTGGCCAGTGGCCTTCTTTGGCCTGTAAATGGCTTGGAGTGGTAGGAATTGTCACCCTAGTGATGGGTTCAGGATCACAGCAGGAAGGCAGGAGGCATCCGGGCCATGGGTGTGATTCTAAAGCCCCTGTCCTGTCTGTGCCCCATGTAGCCGGCTTGGGCAGTGAGGGGAAGGAGGGGGTATCCTGGCTGCCTGGCACCTCTAGGGGTAGTGCTGGCCAGTGACTCCGATGGCCGCCATGTTCTAAGTGCTTCCTGGGTGCCAGACACCAACCCCATGGGAGAAGCACTGCTTAATTCCATTCACCTTGTAATTCCCATTTTACAGGTGAGGGAACAGGCTCAGAGAGCCGCAGTAACTTCCTAACAACAGAGCCGGGCTTCGCAGTTGGGCAGGCCAGGGTCTGAGTCCCTGCTCCACACCTGACAGGCCTGGAACAGTCACTCCCTCTCTCTGAGCCTCACTTTTCACACTGTAAAATAGAAAAATAGCAATTTAAAGGTGGATAGAATGATTTTTTAAAAAAGATTTATTCATCTATTTGAGAGAGAGCACAAGCAGGAGGAGGGGCAGAGGGAGAGGGAGAGAGAATCGTTTGGGCAGACTCTGCGCTGAGCACAGAGTCCTCACGGGACTCGATCTCACAACCCCACCATCATGACCTGAGCTGAAACCAAGAGTCAGATGCTCAATCGATTTGAGCCCCCAGGTGCCCTGGTTGGTACAAGGATTAAATGAGATGATGAACGGAAAGTGCTCAGCGCAGGGCCAGGTACAGAGTAACTGCTCAGTACTTGTTAAAAGGTATGTTGGATAACAGTATGAGAGTGATTTAAAAATAATTCATTTAATTGCTCTCCTTTTTTCAGAGGAAGAGCTGAGGTTCAGAGAGGGAAGTGACTTGCCCAATGTCACCAGCTGAGTAGAGGAGACAGATTTTAACCCTCTGGGTCTGGGGCCAGTGCTCACTCCCAGCCCTCCATGCCACCATGATGGCTCAGCCCTGGATGGCCTGTTTGGGACTCAGTCCTTGTGGGTGAAGAAGAAGATGACTGTGGCCTGGCCTGATATCCCTCCGGCCTGGTACCAGCCATGATCACCCATTGGGGCAATTGCAAAACCCCATTCCCTTCACTAGCCGATAAAGGGTGCCCATTGCAAAACTCAGCGGAGAAATTATTAAGTGTTGTGTCATTCTGCGGCCAGGCTCTGGGTGCCCCTTTCCTGCCCAGAGGCCTGGGTGGGGCCGACGCCTCACTCTCTCCCTTCACAACCCTGACCCCGGGAGAAGCTGGGTTGGGGGTCAGCGTGGGGCTTTTGGAGAGTGGGCAGAGGACAGATCCAGCTACTGAGTCCACCCATAGCCCCCCACTCTCAGGAAATGGCAGCTCCGTCCGTCCTTTCAGGTGTTCAGGCCCAAGCCTTGGGATGAGTTGCTCATGTCTTGCCCCACATCCAATAACTGGTCAGGAAATCATGTCGGCTCTACCTTTAAAACACACCCAGACTCCAGCCAGGATCCCCCCTTCTACTTGTACAAGAGATTCAAAGCACTTCCCCTCTGGTCTTGCTGCTCCTACCTTGACTCAGCCCATTCTCCACACATAGCCAAAGGGATTCTGTTCGAGCCAAGTGGATCATAAGTCAGATTTTGTCTCTGCTTAGAACTCTCCATGGCTCCCATCTCAGAACACATGCTGAAATCCTTCCAAGGGCCACACGCCCCAGCCTCACCTGGCCCCATTGCCTTTCTGACTTCATGTCCACCATTCTCTCTCCCTTACTTGCTGTGTTCCAGCCACAGTGGCCTCCTTGCTATTCCTCTAACACACCAGGTCTGATCTCACCCCAGGGCCTTTGCACTTGCTGCTCCCTCTGCCTGGAATACTCTTCCCCATTTCTTTCACACTGCTGGATCTCTCACTTTATTCTGGTCTCATCCCGATGTCACCACCTAGGGGAGGCCTTCCAAGGCTACCCTGTTAAAGTGTCACCCTCCACTATCACCTTCATCCCCATAATCCTTCTTCCTGACTTGCCATCCTTATACATTTGTTTATTTGTTTAATGTCTGTCTTCTTCCTTTGATTGTCCTTTTCCTCAGGGCAGAGACGGCTGTCTGTTTTGTTCACCGTGCTCCCTTGGCGCTCAGCCTGGGCCTGGCACCTCGTAGGTGCTCCCCAGAGAGTGACTGAATCTGTGGATGGGTGGGCGGGAGGGGCCATGGCAGCCCAGATCATGCCAGCCTATGGCTTGAGGCTGGTGCTCAGAGTGTGCTCCTCCCTCCTGCAGGTCGCAACTGGAGGGGGCTCCCCACTGGCCCAACTCCCCCCCAAGACCCTCCCTTCAGCTCCATGATATCACTCGCTGTGCATGCTGCTTTGCTTCCGTAATTATCAGCCTTCCTCTGCCCAGACTCTGAGCTCTCTGAGGACAGGACCTCATCTGCCTCGGTGGCACTACTGTCCCCAGGGTCCAGGACTGGGCCTGGCACCCTGTGGGACAGGCCAGTGGCTGGCTGATCTGTGTTCGCCTCACAGGCTCCATTGACAGGCCAGGAGGGAGTCAAGATGAGCCTCGGTGTCTGGACCTGCAAAGTCAGGGAGAGAAGGGGGCCCACTCTGGCCTTAATTATAACACATCCCATAATGACACGGTGTTATAATAGGCACACAAAGTGTACTAATCTGATATTATATCTGGGCTTTTTACAATAGATACAATCAACCGGCCACAGTTTGCTAACTCATTCTCGACCTATCTCCACACTCCACCTAGATTATTATCGGCTTCCTTAATTAAGTGGAAGGCAAAGCTCTCCAGGCGATGCCCACAGCCCCAGCACCAACGAGTCCGGCCTGGCCCTCCCATAAGCCGGGATAATAGCTACTCCCACATGGGGTGAGGCTTGTGCTGCCTTCTCCATCCCAACCCAGGCTGGGGTGTGACAGGCCTGTTCAAGGCCTAGGGAGCCACAAACGTGAACCACCAAGGACTCGAACTGGTGGTCCGTGGGCTGGGTCAGCCTTGAGGTGCATTGGGTTTTGCCTCTGCGGTGCTTTTGCTAAAAGTCAAATGAGTGGCCAACACTGAAAAGTCAGGACATTGTATACAAACATCCAGATCTGGCTTCTCTTGAGAGATGGGAAAATCCAGGAACTCTGGGCTCACATGAACTGTGTGCTGGAGTGCAGATGCTGTCTCCATAGGCAGGAAATGGCCACAGTTCCACAGTCCCCCCCCCACCCCCACCCCCCGCCTGCTTCCCTTTTATGTCCCTGCCTGACTCCTGTAGGCAGCTGAGTTTGCAACCCCTGCACTTGGGTTAGAGGTCAGGTACCTATTTGCAAGATGGGGAACCTGAGGCTTGGAAGAGGCAAGTGACTGAACTGATATTGCACAGTGAGGCTGGAACTCAGGTTAGCACTTGTTAAAAGAACTTTAACAAGTCTTTACTGAGCACCCACTCTATACCAGGCAGTGGGAACACAGAGAGACCACAATTGGCAGAGTCCTGCCCTCTGGGGGTGACAGTCTTCCACATCACAGCCATATTGTCACCTCTCTTGCTGGGAAACTGTTTGTTGCAGATGGGTCCTTTCTTTTTTTTTTTTTTTCCTTTTAAGATTTTATTTATTTATTTGACAGAAATCACAAGTAGGCAGAGAGGCAGGCAGAGAGAGAGAGAGAGAGAGAGAGGAGGAAGCAGGCTCCCTGCTAAGCAGAGAGCCCGATGCGGGGCTCCATCCCAGGACCCTGGGATCATGACCTGAGCCAAAGGCAGAGGCTTTAACCCACTGAGCCACCCAGGCACCCCATATGGGTCCTTTCTTATCTCCTTGGGGTAGCTGCTGGGTCCCACCCCAGGACAGGGACCAGAGGCAGCCATCTTGGAAGGAAGCCCTTGGCAGGGGCTCCCACAACAGGTGGCCACTACTCCCCATCAGGGAGGGGTGAGAGGAGGGTGTGGGGAGGGTAGGAGTGGGTATGGGGGTAGGGAGTGAACAGAGTATGCACAGTATCAACCAGACAAAGCATGAGCACTTTTCTGTCCTGCTTGAACCAAAGGTGAATCAAATGGCCTTTTCCCACTGCCCTTGTAAAGGCAGGAAGTGGAGGGACAATTTGCGGGAATGCCCAAGTCCCCCACTTGCTAGTCCAGAGAAAAGGCATTTGTTCAGCCCGAGTAAGACAAATTGCTCCCCACCCCTACAGCACCACCTCTGGTTAGGAGGAGAAACTGCAGCCTGGAACCTGGATCCCCAGTCCCTGGGCTTTGGAATCAGGTAGAGACCCACTGACTCCAGGGCCACAAGGGCTGTTCCAGACCTTCTGGCCTCGCAGGATCCACATCTGAAGAGCATTAAGCAGCCCGCGAGCTTTGTGGCCGGCTCCCACTGACGCGGGGTGGGGGGGTGGGGGGGGGATGAATAACAGTCCCAGCCATCATGTGCGTTTGCTAAAAATAAACTTGACATACTTTTGCGTTGGGAAACAATGTAGATTCCAAACATTCTCAAAGGGCAGAGAGGGGAAAAAAAGGAAGAATGGAAATCAGGTTTTCTAGCTTAGTAATTAATTAGCCTGTAAACAAATGACTCACTCCTTCTTGGCTATTTTTCTTTCCGTTTTGCGTGGTTTTTGCAGGGGCCAGGGGAAGGATGCCAAGTGAGCTGAGCTGATAGGCAAGACAGGGCCCACATGTGCCAACCTGGGTGGAGGGTGTTGAGGAGTTGGCCAGTTAGAGAGTGAGAGGAAGAGCCTCAGGTGAAGGGAATGGCATGTGCGGTAGCCTTGAGAACCAAAAGAACTTGTCATGTTAGAGGAACAGTGAGGAGACCCATGTGGCTTAAGTAGAGTGGACAGAGGCCTGAGGCCAGAAAGGTCTGTGTGGCCAGATCGTGTGGAGCTGGGTAGGCCGTTTGAGGGCATCTGGACTTGATCCCAAAGATGGTGGGAGCTGTGGAGGGGTTTTGAGCTAAGAAGGAACATTATCTGATTTATATAATGATGTCATTTTCAAAACGGATGAAGAGAAAAATAAACTCTAAATGTTCTCTCTTGTTTGGGCACTTCTGGTATTTAGATTTCCAAGTAAATGATTATTTAGTGGTTATATTTCTTAGAGGTTTATATGTTTAGTGTCTGTCTCCTCTTTGTAGAGTGTCAGCCCCATGGTATCAGAGACTTTGTTGGTCTTACTTCTGCGTCCCCAGTGCTGAGACCACTGCTTGGCACACGGTGGGAGCACAATAAATGTCAAGTGACTGTACCCTCTTTGCAAGGTCAGTGACCTCATTTAATTTTATAGACGAGGAGTGGAGGACAGGGAGTTCTCTGTGGCCACCTTGGGATGGTCCCAGGAAAAGACAGGTTTTATTTAGTTCAAAATAAGGAGAAGTTTTTTGGCTGAAAAATCTATTTTGTGAGGGACTGAGCTCCCCAGCAGTGGGGGCATTCAACTAGAGACCATACTAGCAGCCTTATAGTACCCCTCTCTGATTTGAGATAAACTCTGTGTTGGCTCATAGATGCCACCTGACAATTCATGAAGTTAGCGTGTTGTTATAGCCATCATGCATATGGAGAAAGGGAGGCCCAGAGATGAGTCGTAACATGCCCAAGGACACTTGATTACAAGTGGGGAAGCCCAGGTCGGAATTCGGGTCTGACTATAAAGACTGTACTTTAAATCCTTTTCCGAGCCGTAGACTTTGATTTAAATCTCTGCTCTACCATTTAGATGCTATGTGACCTTGGGCAAGTCACTTTACTTTTTCTGATCTTCAGTGTTTGGTTACATGAAATGGGGATGTGGATACCTATACTAAATCGGTCTGAGTGGATACCGGTTGGCACATGGACGTTCAAAACAGGCACACTCTCTGCTGGGGTGCTTCGGCCTTTGGTCCCCCTCCTGGGCCACTGACCTCCTTTAGGCCAACAACTCCGTGGAGCCCACTGTCCCGCCGCTACCCGCCCACTGGGTGTTGATTCACCCATGAGCTTCTTGCCCTCTGCCTGTGTTTTCTTCCTCCTTTTCTTGGTAAACCCACTGTCTTCTGCGATTGCCAAAGCTTCTCTCAGGGAGCAGGCAGGCAGTGGGGGGGACCCTATCATCCCACAGAATGTCTCTGCTGCTTCCGCATCCCTCCCACCCTCACCACACCCAGCTGAGGTCACCAGGGAGCCTGGAGCTCAGGTGACCTGGAGCTGGTGACCTGAGGTCACCAGCACGAGGCCTGGACCAGGGACACAGGTCAGAGTTGGGGGCTTAAATAATCATAATGGGGCAGGTAGGGCTCTGGCTGGCCCAGGGTCCGCTATGGAGAGGGCCGTGATGGTGGGGAGAGGGTGTCAAAGGAAAAAGTTTAGGAAAGATGGTGCTCACAGCCCATGGTCGGCAAATACATGGAAGGACCCACCTGAGTCCTAAGGGGGCAGACACTTACAGGGGCCAGGGTGCCAGAGGTGGGTGGGATTTCTTGGAGAAGGCTTCATGGAGGAGGTGTGTCTGGAGCTAGGTATCCAGAGAGGAGGTGGGGCATGGGCTCTGGGATCAGCTTACCCGGGCTTGAATCTCAGCTTTGCCCCTTTCCCATTATGTGAACTGGTCAATTTCACATCTCTCTCTGCCTCTCGGTTTCCTCATTTGGAAAAAGACCTTATCATGGCACCCCCTCACAGAATGTGCTTAGGACTAAGTGAGATGATGCATGAGCAGGGCCAGGAATCCAGCTAGCGCTCGGTACAGGACAGTTATTATTTTTCCTCTTCCTATCAGCACAATGGATAGTACTGCAGTCTCAGCCTCAGACAGGCCTGGGTACAAATCTCACTTTTCCACATCTCCGTGTTTTGGAGGTGGCCTCCTCACCACAGCCTTGGTTTCCTCACACAGAGATGGAGATGCTTGGACTTCACGGGGTTCCTCATGAGGACGAAGCCTATGAAGCCATGCAGGTGCTTAGCCCAGTGGCTGGCACAGAGTGGGCGCTCAAAAAACAGGGATCGGCCTTTCCTGGCCTTAGGGACGTGTGGTTGAAAGCAGGGTCGGCGTGTTGGCGGGGTCTGAGCCCTGGCTCTGCTGCCCCGGCTTGCTGTGGGGATTAGGACCGTTGGCATAGTGTACCCATTCAGGTGCCTGCAGGCAGTAGATGTGGTTCTGCCACTTTCACAATAAGGAAACTGAGGCTCAGAGAAGTAAAGCCACTGGCCCATGGTGGGCCCCCCAGTCTGCTTGGCTCTGGAGCCTGTCTTTTTTTAAGGATGGGGAGATTTTCCGGCATGTGCATTACTGGGGACATGTCCCACCCAGGGCCTTTTAGGTCCACCATGGACGCTGAGATAATAGCTTTTCAATGACTAAAGCAATCAGTGAAGGCAGTGACTCTTGGCAGGAGCTTCCGGCTTCCACCCATGTATTTCCAGGGCCCCTGTCCTAGGCTGGGGACGGGGTGGGGGTGGGGTGGCTTCGCTCTTGGGGCAGGGGGCAGCCTCTGCAGCCTGGGTCTTTCTCCTTCTATCCAACCAACTCTGTAGCCCGCTATTTCTTTCTTTCTTTTCTTTCCTTTTTTTTTTTGGTTACTATTGGGTACTTTGGACTATTTTTTTGTCTCGAATCTGAATCTCGTGCTGTTTGGAGAATTCCCTGCTCTACCAGCATTTTCCACCTCCCACAAAGGATGCGGAGACTCAGAGACTCGGTTTCCAGCCTCTCTTGACACGTGACTCGGCTCAGCCAATCAGAGGTGCCGTCCTGTGGGGCGTCTACTCTGGCTCCATCCGCAGGCATTAGTTCCGCGCAGGTCACGTTGCTGCTTCCTGCTGGGAATCCTCCACGTCTCCCCATCGCCCTCAGGATAAAACCCAAACTCCCCCTCATGTCCCATAAGGACCTCACCTCCCTCGGCCCGTCTCCTCCTCACTCCTCCAGCCACATGGGCCTCCCTCAGCTAAACTCAACACGCTGAGCTCATACCTGCTGCAGGGCCTGTGTGTTTGTTCTTCTGTTGTTCTATCTCCGTTGCCCAGGTGAGGAAATGGGGCTGAAGGGAACGGTGCAGGGTGCGAGGGGAATTGGAACTCAGGTTGGCCTGGCCTTTGCCTCAGCCTCAAAGCTGCCTCCGCCCAGGCAGAGGCCACAGGAAGACCCCACACAGCTCCCCTGGGAAGAGGCGCACCTCTGCTCGCCTCAGCTCAGCCTAACTGCTGCGCCCTCAGGAGCAGTGGAGTGGGCGTGGGGGGCCATATTGCCCCCAAGAGGGTGGGAATTGATTCTTGTGGAGGGAAAAACACCTATTTGTGTATAGAGCACACACACGAGCCATAAACAGATATGCAGTGTGTCTGTGACCTTAGAATTTCTTGGGGGCCAGTTAGGAAACAGGCATCTAAGAATGCTCCCCAGGGGGGCAACAGCCAGCAACAACATCCAGTTGAGAAACGTTAGTTTAACTCAACCTACACCCACCTGAACTTTGATTTGACTCAACTCCTCAAGTCGACTCCACTCCACCAAACTCAGCTCACTCAGTTCGGCGTCCCTCAGCGCGGTGTAGCTCCCTCAGTTTACCACAGCTCCATGCCCCTCAGTTCCGTACAGCGCAGTCCAGTAAAGAACTCAAACTGATTGAACTCAAGTCAACCCAACTCAACTTCACTCACCTTATCTCAACTAGTTGTTCACCTCAGTTCAGCTCAGCCGGATTCACCTCGACTCACCTCAATCCCACCCACGTCAATTCAGCTCGAGTCAGTCCCACTCAGTTTCATGCTCAACCCAGCCTAGCTCACCTCCCGTCCTCAGCCCACCCCAACTAAACTTGATTTAACTCCCCTCAGCAAGACTTGACTCCACTTTGCCACCTCACCCCACCTGAAACATTCATTCTGTTTGTCACCTCCCCTCTCCAGACACCTCCCCAGGTCTTGCAGGAGAGGGATGACTCAGACCGTGTTCCTGCCCCCAGTGTGTTCCCAGTCTAGCTGGGGACCCTGACAACTCCATCTCTTCAACAGGCACTGTCATGGGGGAAGAACAGGGCACTAGGTGAGCAGCATGGGGTAGCCCTAGGGAGCCCCAGATGACTTCCCACAGGACGAGGATCTAGCTTGGGCAGAAGAGTGGGAGGAAGGACATTCTGGGCAGAAGAACAGCGTGTGCAAAGGGCCCGAGGCAAGGTGGACAGAACATTCAGAGGACTGGAGGTGACTCCAGCTAGAGGGCAGAGTGGGAGGATGAGGGTGGCACAAGAGGTGGCTTGGGACAGGTGCAGTCCCCTCATGGGGATTCTGGCCTTGGGACAGTGGGCAGCCACTGCAGTATTGAGCAGAGGAGAGATGTGGTTGAAAGGAGGCCTTTGGTTGCTGTGAAGAAACAGAGGCGAGAGGTGGGAGTGAATGTATTGGGCAGTGCCCGAGCTGAGAAATCCAGCACTGGGTTTTGGTGGGGTACAAGCAGGTGGGGAGCTTAAAGAAAGAATTTAGGAAATGAATCATAAAAAAAATGACACAGGGATCAAGCTTACTCTGGAGCAGGCCTTGTCTACTTGCCTTAAATATCTGGCTAACATGGTTTCTGGGTGGCTCAGTTGGTTAAGCCTCTGCCTTCAACTGAGGTCATGATCCCAGGGTGCTGAGATAGAGCCCTGCTCAGCGGGGAGCCTGCTACTCCCTCTCCCTCTGCCCCTCCCCCCGTGTTCATGTGCCCGCTCTGTCTCTCTCTCAAATAAATAAATAAAATCTTTTAAAAGATAAATGAACGAATTTAATCCTCACAACAATTCATGAGGTAGGTATTACTAACCACCCTATTTTACAGATGAGGAAATAGGCTCAAAGAGGCCAAGACATTTGCCCACGGCACTCAGCTCCAGGGGCAGAGCTGGGATCTGAACTCAGGCACTGATGCTCCACAGACCTCATGAGCAGCTGCGTGTTCCCTTCCCATGGCAGGTGCTGCCTACAGGTCTCCACTCCACGTAACAGGTGCTCAGGAAACCCTTATTCCAGGAGTTTATGGGGCTTGTATCATTGCTGTCATTTGATTTGGGAATGCCCCATCCCCTTCCAAAGGAAGACTCTGTGATCTTTGTCATTTCACAGGAGAGGCAATTGAGGCCCAAGGTTGCAAAGGCAGGAAGTGGTGAGGCCGGGATTTGAACCTCAAGTAGGAAAGTGCTCTACAAACAGGCAGTATGGTCTTCATTCGGATCTTCAGCCATTTGACTTTTAATTCAACCTTCATGTATGCAGTGAGCAGGCCCTGCATACTGTACTGGGGAGAGGATCCCGCCCTTGACCCTTCTCTGCTCAGAATTCCCCCAGGGCTGCCTACGGTCCCCGAGAGTGAAACCCAGGCTTTTCGCTCCCCCAAGGCCATGCCTGATCTGCTCCCCACCCTGTCTGCCTCTCTGACCTCCCCTCCCACATTCTCCCCCGATTCTTGCTCTCTGCTCTGGTCTCCTCCAACACATGTTTCCCACCCCAGGGTCTTTGCATATGCAGCTCCCCTGCCTGGAACTCTCTTTCTATGGTGACTCCATCTTACCCTTTGGGTTTCAGCTCTAATGTCACGCCCTTAGAGAAGTCCTTCTTGATCATTTGAGCTCGAGCCCCCCCGCCACCCCCGTGTTACTTATCACATCACTTCTTCTTTTCTTTTAGTATCTTGCTCCCTCCCTGGAATTTTGTTTATCATCTCCCTCCTGTAGTGGGCTGAGCTCTTGTGGGCAGGGACCGTGTTTGCCTTGTTCACTGCTGTACTGCTTGGCATATAGTACGTGCTCCATAAACATGTGTGGAATGAATGAATGAGTGAAGGATGGATGGAAACCATTGAAGAATCTGGGTGGGAGAGAAGGAGTAGAAGACTCAGGGCCCAGGCTGGGGTATGAGACCTCTTTTCCCTGGGTCTCCCTGCCCTGGAGAGGGGCCTCTGCCAGGGAGGGAGGGTGAGCGTGGGGGCAGCGGGCAGGGCCGGGTGAGGCCTCCTTGCTCCTTACTGTTTTCATCCTCTTGGTAATTATGGGCTCAGACACTCCTCGATGCCTTCTCAGAATAATAGCTGGGCCTGTTATCAGCAGCATCTCCCGGACCTTTTCACAAACAGTCATTAATCAAGTCTCGCTGCCACCCTGCCCTCCCTCCGGTGGAAACCGAGGCACAGAGAGGTGAGGCCACTTTCCCAGCATCACACAGCCAATAGGAGGATGGGCTGTTTTGCCCCAACCCTCTGGTGTGGGATAGGGTCTCCTTCCCCATTCCATTTTGGGGGGCCTCTGAGCCTGCCATGGCTGGGGGGCCCTACCCCCAGTTCCCGGCCCTCAGCCTTTCTTGAAGCCCTGGGGGCCTTCCAAGGTGGCCTCTTAATCACTGCCGGTTAATTAAGGAGGTTAAACTACTCTGTGGGGCCATGCGGGCCTGCCCCGGGGAAGGTGGCAGGGCTGTCTTACAGCGAGGCCTCTACTCCACAGGCCTGGCAGAGCACTGTGCTGCCTCTGCCCTCCCCGGGGCCTGGGGGTCTCTGGGGAAGGTTCCTTAGGACTCCATTGTTGGCGTGTGCCCCCTCCCCTTCTTTGGGTGGTGTGTGGGAGGTGCTGGCATCACTTAATGAGGCCTCCACGGCTGCCAAGGAGAGCTGGAGGAGTTGAAACAGGTTCTGGGTGAGGTGAGTTTCGTGGGCTGGGCAGAATCTATGGCTCTTTGCCATGTGGGCGCTCCCTGGGGCAGTGGGGGGCAGACGTGGGACCCCTTCCTCCTCCCTGCCCTCCCTCTGTCCCTATAGGGTGGGAGCAAGGGAAGCTTGGGAGGGGAGAGAGAAGAGGACAGAGGATGGTGGTCGGGACTCTCCTGCTCGCCACCATAAGCCTGTGGGAACCGCATCAAGTAGAACCACAGCAACAGGGGCGGGGGGTCCTGAGCCATTGCTAAAATGCACTCTGACACAGAGTGGCCCCTGGTCTTCCTGCCTGAGCAATGGATGGGGGAAGGGGACGTGGATGTGACAGTCTCAGGCTCAAAGCTTTCATTTAGGAGTGATCCCTCCCAGACAGAGCTGTCTGACTTGCTGTGTGACTTTGAGCAAGTTGCTTTCCTCCTCTGGGGCCCGGTAGCTCTGGCCTTACTGGTGGGGATGGGTGGACTGAGTGATGACAAATGGTCATTCCTGCTGACCCTCTGTCTCTGCTGAGGCTGAGAACATCTCCTGAGGGGCACCCAGACCCCTTTCTCCAGGTCACACAAAGAGGTTATTCAGGATGTCTCTTTTGGCCTAGGGGAACCTGAGACCCTGGACTCAGGCCAAGGAGGTTTGGGAGGAAGCTCCCATGTGGTGCCTGCACACTGGCTGGGCTGTGGGTCCCAGGACCTGGAGGGCCAGGCCCTCTGCATTGCTGAACATCTCCCAGGTTCCACCGACAGGCTCAGTCAAGGCTGGCTCAAAGCAGGACCCACTGGCGCCTAGCTGGGGACTCATGGGGGTATGGGCCCTACTGGCTCCTTATGTCCCACAGCTGTTATGTTTTTTGTTTTTTTTAAAATCACCTTTTTGGAAGTATAATTTACATATAGTAAAATTCACCCTTTTTTTGGTGTATAGTTCTGTGAAGTTTTACAGACTTACACAGTTACATAACCACTACCACGAACAAGGTACAGAGTACTTCCCTCACTCTAGAAAGTTCCCCGTGCCCATTTGTAGTCAATCCCTTTCCCCACCACCAGCTGCTGACAACCACTGATCTCCCCCAACTTTTTATTTTAGAGATTTCTGAACTTACAGAAGAGTGCAAAAACCTTACCATGAACCTCGTAGTCCTTTCACCCACATTCTCCAACTGTCAGCACTTGGCCCCAAGTGCATTCTCGGCCACTCTCTCTCTCTCTGCATGATTTGTGCTGAACTGTTTCTAAGTTGCAGATGTCCTGCCACTTTACCCTAAACACTTCAGGGAGCATCTCTGAAAAGCAGGGACTTCTCTGGCACAGTGCACAGCCCCATTGCCATCATCATACCTGAGAGATTTAGTTTTGACCTGTTCTTATCACTCAGTATCCAGCCCGTGTCCAAGTTACTGAGATTGCTCCAAAGTGTCCCTAAATGGGAGAGGGTTTCTTTTTGCTTTTGTGTCTTTCTGGTCCAGATTCCAGTGAAGGATCAGGCTCTGCATTTGGTGGCACGTCTCTTTGGCATCCTCTTATCTGGAACATTCTCCCTGCTGTTGCTTGACATAAGGCACTCTTTCTTAAATCTGCCCTCATGACTGTCCATACCTAGAGCTCAAGGGCAAGTACCAGGGGGACAGAGTGCCAACAAGGAGGGCTGCTGACTTGGGGATGTGAGGTATCCTAAGGGTCTTTTCTTAAAAACTCTTTTTAGAAGGAGGGGGTAGGAGGGAAGGAGGGAAAGAGAAGGAGAAAGAGACAGACAGACTTGGGTTCATTGTTTCAACTTCCAGTGATACTGAGGAATTCGAAGAAAAAGGATAAATCACTCAATTCGCATTGAGAGGGCTCTGTAGTCGCATGGTTGTGGCTCACATCCCAGCTCTGCCCAGCCCTGCTCCCTGGGCTGTGAGACCTTGGGCAGAAGACTTCCCTTTTTGGGCCTCAGTTTCCCTGTCTGTGAAATGAGGACGGTACCACTCTACCCACTTCCCTCCCACTGTCTTGAGAATTCAATGAATAAACTCACGTAGCATATAAATAACAGCAACTCTGGTTGTTAACAGTTTGGTGACGGTCTTCCCAGACATTTCTCTCTACACCTATCTACCTGGAAATGTGGGAATACTATAATAGATCAATTGGGTCACCTCCTTTTTCCCTGAATAGTTTATCATAAGCATTTTCCCACGTTCAAAAGTATAATGCTCTTCCATCATTGAACAAATTTTAACTTTTATTAATGTTTGCCCACAGATTATACTTACTAGGGCACCAAATACACAGGTACCAGAACAGTGAAAAGTCTGTCTTCCTCCTGCTCCTGTCCCCTCAGTTCCTCCTGGGCGTTCCAGAAGGGTTCTATGCATATAAAAACAAAAACATAGATTTTCTTTCTTTTTCTATTCCTGCAGAAATTAGTTGACAGTACCCATGTTTCTGGGCCTTGTTTTTTCACTTAATAGTAGATCTTGGAGATGGTCCACATCAGTGCATAAGGAATGCCCTCCCCCCACCTTTTTTTTTTTTTTTAAAGTGGTCCCTTGTGGAAACAGACCAGGATTTAATGACCCAGTTCTTATTGATGGCCACTGAGGTGCTTGCAGGCTTTCGCCATCAGAAATTGCAACAGATAGCCTTGTGCAAACGTCTTTGTGTCTGTGTGCAAGTCTGTAGCATATATTCCTAGAAGTGGAACTGCCGGGTCAGGCGTCATGTGTATTTTGAGCTTTGCTCTGCCATCCTTGGTAATGGCTACATGGATCCCGATGTAGGTAACTGTCCCTCTTGATGCACACTTAGGTGGCTCCAAGCTGTCTTTCCTATAAACAACGCCACAATGGACATCTTTGTGCCGCTGCCTTTGTGTGCAGGAGCGGCCGGCTTATGGGGAATTCCCAGGAATCTGGGGACAGAGCAACAGGAAGTGCTGAGAAAAGAAAATTGGACCAAAGGGGCCTGTGGGTATGGCTGCCGATGGGATCCTCATGGTAACAGACTCCTCTAAACGCTGTTAGTGGAGTGTGGTTGAGGACCCTCTGCTTGGGGCCAGCCTGGGAGGCAGTTAGAAATGCTGAGTCTCGGGCCCCACTCCAGCCCTGTTGAGACAGGAACTCTATTTGGCTGGTACGGACAGTTTGGAGAAATGCCCTAAAACAAACCCAGAGACCCCCAAGACCCATTCCCGGAGGAAATGGTCTAGCCTTGGCTCTGGGGCAGATCTGAGGCCAAACCTGGCGTCCCCACCCACTGACTGTGTGACTGGGGCTGAGCTGGGTGACCTCTCTGCCTCAATTTCCTCATCATTAAATAGGAACAATAGTAGCCCTCACCTCCCGGGGTGCTTGTGGGGCTCATATGCTCCCTCCCAGAGAAGTGTTTAGCATAATAAGTGCTCACTAAAAGCTGTCATTGTTGGGGAGATGCATGTTGGGTAAGATGTGGGAGTCGGATCTCGCTGTCTCTGCCATCACCACTCCCTCTGTCTCTCTCTGTCCCCATCTGTCTCTCCTTCTGTTGTGGACTCTGTCTCCCTGTCTCTTGCTGTCTCTGACTCTCTGTTTTTCTCTCTCTCTCTTGTACGACCATATGAGCTTTAGAAGCATCTGTGAAAATGCTAAGAGTCCGGGAAAATGAAGCTAGAATACAAAGAGGAAAATGCAAGCTAAAAAGGAATAGTACCATGAGGGAAAAACCGTATCATCACACAAGCTCAGGAATATTAATGGCAAAAAATGCACCTTTCCAGCAGGATGTGGGGCCCTTTTAACCTGTGTGGTGGGCTGTGCTGGAGGTCTGCCCGGCTGGACAGCCGGGCCCATGGTTGCCTCTGTCTCCTATTTCTTTGGACCCAGGGCAGCCTTGGGCCGGGGAGAGCTGAATAATGAAGAGCAAAGATTCTGGCCCCAATGGCCACAGAGTGCCTTCTTCTCTGTCGTATGCTCGCTGCAGGACCCTGGGAAGGGGAGAATCCATTAGTGACTTGTGTTCTTCGAGCTCATTTACAGAGGACCTACCACCTACCACGTCAGGCCCCGGATGCAACAGTGTACAAGATACTCAAAAGCCCTGCTCCATGGCACGGAGAGCACAGGGGGATGCATATGGCGGCTAATATAGACATGAGGGAACAAATACGCAGGACAGTTTAAGAGAGTGCTGTTATCTGACTAAAATAAACTATGGTTATATAATAGAGAAAGATAGGGATGGAGTTGCTTTGCCCTGGGGATAAGGGTCTGGGAAGGCTGCTCTGACCTTAATTCACAGACCAGAATGATGAAAAGGATCTGGGCCTAGAAAGTTCTGGGAGAAGGGCATTCCAGAAGAGGGAACAGCAAGAGCAAAGGCCCTGAGGCAGGAGCAAGCTTGGGGGCCAGTCATGATTGGAAGCATTCAGAGGAGGAAAAGATCTCAGGAGCAAGACTGTCTTTGCTAGGTGTTTCAAACAAGTCACTTGCCTTCTCTGAGCCTCTCTTCTGCCTGTGTAAAATGATTAAATCCAGTAGTGGGCCAGAATCTCTCTATATCAGGGAATAATTGGGGTTTGGGAGGATTTGTCTTGAAACTGGGCACAGCAGAACTGCTCTTTGCGCTTGGATTATGGGGGGTGGCTTTTTTGGGGGTGGGGGTGACAATGGAGATTATTTGGGACTGAAAGCAATGCCCCAGTCTCTCCACAGCTCAGACCCCGATTTCAGGAGTTAATACCCTGGAGCACTCTGCATAATGCCTGGCACAGAGCAAGTAGACAGGAATGGGGAGGGCATTCCAGGTGGGAGGAAAGGCGTGGAGATGGGAATGTTTAAGGCGTGTTAGGGAAGAGTGAAGAGACCAGCTTGGCTGGTGGGGAGGGGTGAGAGAGGAGGCTGGAAAGACAGGTTGAGGCCCAGGATGAGATCTTGAATGGCACGCAGAAGGAGGGTGGGCCTTAGCTTGTAGGCAGCGGAGAGCCAGTTTTCATTCTAGAGCAGGAGAAGCCACAGAAATGGTTTTTGGTTTTGGTTTGGCTTTCAGTGAAATACTTTAGACCTTCAAAAAAGATTGAAGGCTAATAAAATAAGTTTCTGCTCTGCCGTCATTCAGCTGAAGAAGAAAACACCCCAGTATAGTTGACAACCCCAGCAGCCTCTCCCAGTTCTCTCTCTCCCAAAAGTCGCTGCAAGCCCAGATTCGGTGTTCAGGATCCCGTGCATGTCTTGGTCTTCCTGTTGTTGGCTCGCAGGAGGTATAAAGTACACACAGTGAAACGCAAAAAATCTTACACAATTTGATAGTTCATGGGATCGCCACCTGCTTCCAGTTATGAGATCAGCTCTAGCATTTGGTCTTGGCGTTCTTGAACTTCAGGTGTGTGGAATCACTCCACGTGTACTGTGTGGTATCTGGCACTCTCACTCAATGTTATGCCCACGAGCTCCCTCTGTTTTGCGCCTGGTGGTTCATTTCCTTTTCCCTGCTATGTCGTAGTCCCCTGTTTGAACAGACCACAGTTCGCTTGACCCTCCCGACTGTCTATGGAGATGGACATTCCTTCTGGTTTCCAGTATGTTGAGTAGTGCTGCTGTGAACATTCTCGTGCATATCTTTTGCGGGACGTAAGAACACACTTCTTTTAGTCTCTGTTCGAGAAGGGAATGGCGAGGTGATGGGGTATGTGCGTATTTAGTTTTTATAGCTGTGGCCGGTTTCCCAAAGTGGTTGTGCCACATCTTTATACTTTTACACACATACACACGTGCACACACACGCACATCCCTGAAGGTTCAGGGGCCCTGCTTTGGTTGTGGGTGTGATGGTATAGACAGTGTCTCTTGTACATTTGCTTCTGCAATTTTGCTTTTTTTTTTTTTCCCCCACTCCAAGTCCTGTTCCGGAGCTCTGTGCCCGGTAGTGTGGCAGCTTTGATGCATTGAAGAGATGGAGAGGCTGCTGGTACAGATGGATTTGAGGGACGTTTAGGGAACCGGGTTGTGGGGGGAGGAGGAAGGGAACAAGACCCAAGACCGGTACGTACAGGGCCAGGCCAGAAACCCAGGGTTGAATCCCTTGTCCCACTTTCTGGCTGCGTGACCTTGGGCACTTGATTTTGTTGTCACAGCCTCGGTTTTCTGATCTGTATTTTGGGATCTCCCCCTCCGGGCCTGGCAGGGTGGTTGTGAGGGTTGAGCGAGTAGGGACATTCAGTGGACTGGGCAGGGTTTGAATCCATTTGTTAGCTGGCTGACTTTAGGGAGGTTGCCTCCTCTGGGCCTCATCTGTAAAATGGGGAGAACGCTACTGCCTGCTTCCTGGTGGATGTGTGACCACGAAATGAGATCCGTACATAAAGCATTTATCACACGCTCGATAACGGAGAGCTACACGTTATCATTACTATTGTCATTGCCTTCGCTTTCCTTCCCGCAGAAGGTGGGTGCCAGGAGAGCACGGCCTGGCCCTTAGCCTCCCTCTTCCTCCCGAGGTCATCGGAGATCTGCGGAGTCTCACTACACACCACGGCTGTGTCCCGGGTGAGTGACCTGGGCGAGCCGAGCCCCTGCCAGAGCCTTGGTTTTCTCCTGTAATAGGGGGCTCGTGGCAGGGCCTGCCTGACCAGGAGGTTCCTACTGGGCCTGTGATCTAGAAAAGGGAAAGAGCTCTAGAGTGGATAGGTGAGGACTTGTGAGGGGGTGACATTTTCCTAGGAAAGCTCTGGGTGCAATCTTGGGGGACCTCCTAGAGATGGGCAGGTGAGAGCATTTCTGACTGAGCCCCTTTGGGAAGGGGACATGGGTTGGGGAGGAGAGAGAGGAAGGGCATTGTGGCTCTGCTGACTCCCTGAGGGAAGGTGTGAGCAACAGGGATGTCCAAGCCCCTTGCTGCAGGGTAGGGACACTTAATAGGCCACAGTGAGAGTGAGGCTGGCGGCCCCGTTCCCCACCTGTCTCTGATGTCCATGGGCCGTGTGGGCCCGGGTGCCAGGTGTACCTTCTCTGTGCCTCAGTTTCCTTTGCTCTGAGTGTCTCAGGTAGGCCTCACTCTCTCACCAGCTGGATTTCCCGGCCCCCGCAGACCCCCTGGCCCGGCCCCCTTGCCCGCATGGAGGCTGAGGCCAGGGCTCAGGGCCAGGGCCGCGCACCTTGACAACCCGCCCACGTCAGGCACAAAGGCCCATTGTTTGGGCCCACGTTGGCGGGGAAGCGGGCGGGGAGCAGCCGCCTTTCACCCAACCCGCTTGTGGTCGGCGGGGACTGAGGAGCGATTCACAGAGGCCCCCGCCCCCTGACCGGGCACCCAGCCAGGCCGCCTCCCGGGCAGTCTCCCTTGCCAAGCTGGCAGCTCCTACTCTGAGTTGGGCCTCAGTTTCCCCAGCTGAGAAGAGGGCAGCAGAGTGGCTCTGGTGGGGCAGGCAGAGCTTGCTCTTTGACCTCGCCGCCCTGAGAGCTGTACCATGGGGTGGTGGCTTCCCCTGGCCCGGAGAGACAGCTCCAGTACCTGAGGAAGCCATAGGTTCTAGAGCTTCAGGGCCCGACAGGCCTGGGTTCAAATTCTGGGGGATTTGGGGCGATTCTGTTCACCTCCATGACCCTTAGTTTCTTCATCTGTAAAAGGAGACTTGGAATCTGTGACTCTCAGGGTAAAATGAGAAAAGGTGTCACAGGTGACCTTTATTCGGTCGTTCATTCAAAAATTTGTCCTGGGTCTCAACCATGTACAGGATTATATAGAGAATTTGGGTGCAAAATAAAATATAGCACCTCTTGTTCAAAATAAGAGCACTGAGATGGCAGCAGCTTTAACAAAACATGGAAGCTTCTAGGCATGGGACTCTGTGCAGTGGCACAGGTTGCTTACCCATGAAGCCCACCCTGACTGGGCCAGGCGCTATTCTGGGCTTGGGGACACAGCTCATAACAGAGGCAAGCTCATGTCCTTGTGGGGCTGACAGTCTGTCGGGGGACCCAGGGCTTCCTTGGGGGCTGCCTGGTAGATCTTTCTGAATAAAGGTGCCCCTGGAGGCCTGTTCCTCCAGGGCCTGCTGGCCAGCCTTGTGGGGTGAGCTGGGGTGAGCCTCTCATTGAGGCTTTGTGTGAGTGACCCCGCATCTGGCTGCCCCCCCACCCCGCCCCGGAGTAATGGCTGACATTTACTGAGTGCAGACTCCATGCTGGGGCTGATCCAGACACTTTTCCCAGTTAATGCAGATCATCTTTGTAACAGCCCTATGAGGAGGCAGGGCAGTGTGGTTCCTTTCTATACAGATGGGGAAACTGAGGCTCAAGTCAGTGAATGGCAGAGGCAGGATTTAAACCCAGGCGGTCTGGTGCCAGAGCCGTAATCTCCTCAACCTACTATCTGCCAAGGGGGGCAGCGGTGAGCCAGGTGGTGTGTGCCTGGGACAGAGGCCCTGATGGGGTTCGAGGCTGGGAAGGGCGCGGGTGTGCTGGTGGCCCGCCAGCTGCCACCTGGGTTGGCCCTGCTGTGGCCCTGAGTCACAGCCCTGTGTCCTGGGAAGCTGGCTGTGCCTTGGGCACCCATGGGGTCTGAGTCACAGCAGAGCACACCCTGCCACCCTGCCCACCTCCCGCCTGGGCCTGGGGACAGGTAGGCCCTAGAAGCAGGTCCCTAGGCAGGAGCTCACATTTGTGGCCACGGTCAGGGACAAGAGAGAAGCATCTGCTTGCAACCCCAGAAGTACATTTCTGCCTTGTCTCATTCAGTCCGAGCTCACCATTCCAAGTTATCCCAACATGGATTAGCTGGCTGGTGAGTTACTGAGCTCCCCATCCCTGGGAGCATTCAAGGAAGGAAAGCCTGTCAGGGTGCTGAGGAGGATTGCTCTATCAGATTGGGCCTGGTGTTGGAGTATGTGACTTTCAAAGCCCTATACGTTGTTCATGTACCATGAGCAAATGGTCTAAAATCCAAAAAATACAAAAGGATAAAGAGTGAAAAGTAAGTGTCCGCACTCCCTGACTTCCAATCTCCAACTTTTCCTCCCCAGAAGCAGCTACCATTAACTGATTTTTCCCCCTAGAGCTAATTTATGTACATACAAACAAATACATACATTGTCTTTTCCTCCCTCCTTCCTTCACACACATTTGATAGCCTACTTGTTTATATTCCGTTCTGCCCTTCACTTTATTCCTGTTTTACTTGACCCCTTATCTTGAAGGCTGTTCTGATAGCACACACAGTGTGCTGCCTCACACTTCTTACCTTGCTCCATGGCATTCCTCCCTCCTCCCGTCCTGTCCCTCCATCTAAATAATCTGTACAGCACATCTAATGAAAGGGCTTTCGATCCTGGATTCTGTATTTTGGGGTTAGTGCCCTCCTTCCCTCTGATGGCCTGAGGAAATTCTCAAAGTTAGCCTGGAAACTGTAAGCTCTTCCCACATCTGCAGGGATGTTTTGGCTGGGGGGAGGAGGGGAAGGTCCGTTTTTGGTTGAAATTATACAAGAAGTAAAATAGAGAGAGCAGGAGCGAGAGAGAACCTTTTCCCCACACACCTCTGTGCCAGGCACTGAGGATCTAATGGGGAACCCCACAGGCCCCAATTCATCTGCCTGCAGTGTAGTTAGGCTGTGGGAGGAGGGGTCCGTGTGTGGTCCCAGGGAGCCCAGAGGAGAGGACTTCCCTTGTGTGTGGTGTGTGTGTGCGTGCACGTGCACACATGTGTGAGGGGTCAGCAATAAGAAGAGTTAGGTGGGGCTTTTAGGGATGTATAGGAGTTTGTATGAGAAGCATGGAGATGGGCCTGCCAGGCAGAGGGGACAGCAGGAAGAGCAAAATACCTTGGTGGGTACAGAACTGACCACCAGCTTTGATTGATTGAGTGCCGGCTGTGTGCCAGACAGTGTTCAGTGCTTTAAAGTCATTGCTGCATTTAAATGCCCCAGAATTCTAGGCTATTATCACCCTCATGTTACAGATGATAACCAGGGTACAGAGAAGCATAGTTGCTTGCTCATGGCTACACAGCTGTAGGTATTGGAGCCTGGATTTGAACCAGGCAGCCTGAGCTCTTGGCCGTTCTAATGTTTCACAAAGACAAAGGGAGAGCTGCCAAGGCTCTGAATGTTAGACTTCAACCTCTGACCTTCCTAGCTCAGGTCCTGCCACTGCTCACAGGCCCCCAGCGGTTGCTGATGGCTCCAGGACCCCCTGGTCTGAGCCGCCCTCCACTCTCACAGCCAGGATGGGTGCTGTGGGCAGTACGAGACCTTTCTGGTGAGCTGGGAGCTGCAGGCACTGCCTAACCACCAGGGAGTACTTGGGCCACACAGACCCTGGCCTGTCCCCACTGGTGGGTTTCAGATGCGGCTGGAGATTGGACTGGATTCCAAGGTCTTGGTGCTACGAGGCCTCCAGGCTGTCGCCGGTAGAACTCTGGTCAGTACTGTGGCCCAGCCCACCTGGGCTCCGAGGGGCAGAGTGTGAATAGATCCTGGCCCCCGAGATCTGTTTCCCATGTGCTTTGGTGGGTATTGGGCCTGAAGCTTTTTGAAATCCCACTGATCCTGCAGATGAGAAAATGGAGGTTCAGAGAGGTGAAGTGACTTGTCTAAGGCCACACAGCGAGGGAAGGGCAGAGCCAGGACATGAATCCAGACCCCGAGTTTGACTCTTAACCACGCCACACTGCTGCCTCCATTTGGAAGGGTTTTCCAGACTGCCCCTGGGTAGGAGCTTCATCTCTCTCTCTCTCCCCTGGTGTTCTGGAAAGGCGCAATGAGCTGATTGTCCTGGGGAGCTTGACTGCTGTGCCCAGGAACTCAGGATCAAGGGGGGACCTGGAGATGGCCCGTGCCACTCCCCTGACCCCTCTGCCAGCATTAAGACAGGCTTCCTTGCTTCTCCAACAGTGAGAGAATAATAGTCGCTTCAAATGTCAGGCCTGCTCTGCTGCCCGTGGGGAGACTGGTTGAGCAGGTCTGGGGGAGGGATGGAGGGAGGAAATTATTAATAATTGCAAAGCAACCCGCCTTGCTGCAGGCCTTGAGATGAGATGTGGGACTGGGGGTACTAATCCTATGGGACCCTGCCCTGGAGTGAGGGGCACTCTGCAGCTTCCTGGGGGCCTGCGTGTGTGTGGAAGAGGCAATTAGGGGCACAGCGTCAGCCTCTGATTTGAGACACATCTTGGCCTCCCTACCTCCCATCAACCCTCATTAGGAGGGCTCTGCCAATGAGCAGGAGGCAGGAAAGAGCCTAGTGTATGCCTTCAGAAGGTGTCTCACAGCCCAGATGAGGCTGGCATTGTCTTCAGTTGACAGTCAGGGAAACTGAGGCACAGAGAGGTTCAGCTGGGATTTGAACTCAGGATGTTTGATTGCACCTAGACTGCCCTTGCTGGTGTCTCTACATTCGACTTAGCATGGAGGGAAAGGCCCCTCTCCCCTCCAGCATCAGCACAATCACCAGTGTCATACCCCAGAGGAGGGGAGTTTGTTCCGGGCTTCTCTGAACCTCAGTCTCTTCATCTGTAGAATGGGGAACGAGAGTTCCTTCCTCCTGGGTCAGGGTTGGCTGACAAGGGGTAGAAGTACGGAAATAAAGGACAGGTTTACCATCTGCCTACCATCTCTTCTCCAGCGCCAGTCCCTGGCGACCATTGCTCTACCAACGTCCTTTCTTTCCTCCTTTCTTCAGCACCCACTGCAAGCTCTGCCTCGTAGTGACGACCACAGGCAGCTCTCCACTGGGTCTTCCTTGGCTCCTGGGGGACCTACAGAGCAGGTTCCCTAGCCGGGCTTGGGAAAACTCACTCTGAAACGTCTTGTGACTGATCAGTGCACACTCTAGCTTGAATGGTGCAAGCCGAGGCCCTTTAGGGAAAGAATTGGTGGAGATTCTGGGAGCCGAAAGCCAACCTCTGGGCTTGTGGCTAGCTGCCCCCTATGGCAGAGGCATGCCTGGATCGCGTGCCACTGAGCTCCAGGATTGCCGCGTCTGTGGGGGACCTCCAGGCGTCCCCCTCCTTGGCCTGCCCCGATGGACCGATAAGGCCCAGCTTGGAGGAGGCGGCGACCATAATTACAGGCCTCAGTGGTGGCGGGAGGCGAGTCATGAGGTGGGGGTGACTCAGAGGATTGCTCCACGAGTAGAGCGGGGGTGGGGCTGCCCGCCCATCTGTCCCTCACCCAGCTGGCCTGAGGAAGGCCTGGGCACCTAGAAGGCCCTTCAGGGCCACTGGGTGCAGCCAGGCCAGGGGCTTACCCCTGGGCCTGTGACTAGGGCCTGTGCCTCTTGGCATCCTTGGGGCTTGGCTTTGTGTCGGGATCTGGGTGGCTGGGTTTTCCCCTTGCTCCCTCTGGGCATCACTTCTGGGAAGTGGGAATCAGGGCTCAGAGGCGCCAGACAGTGGGAGAGCCTGAGAGCGGCAAGCTCCTGGCCTTGCAGATTTACTGAACCGCGGGGGGCAGGGCGCGGGAATCCCAGATTCGCCACATGTGTGGACTCCAAGGACCAGCAGGTGCTGGTTTCTAGAACCAATGCCTCCAGGTTCAAGGACTCATGGATTAGCACATCTACAGAATTACAGATTTATAAAATCAGGGAATCAATTCTAATCAGTTCCAGAGAATTCATACATCCATCGAGGGAGAGATTAAAAAAAAAAAAAAATCACAGCAGCTGAAGAATTTCGGAATAAATTATCTTGGTGTCTTCAGCTTGCTCCTGGATTGGTCAGAAAGAAGAAATAAGAAAAGGGAATGAAAGTATAAATATTTATCTTGTTCTATCCAGTGAGAGGGAAAGCACATGAAACTTAAGAGTCGACAACTGGTGAATTTGAGACGTTCGTTGTACTGGGTTTTTCTTCTGAAATTTCTCTGGTTTTGAAATTTACCAGAAGGAAACATTGGGGAAAAGTGAAATAGGAAATGAAAGGTAAACATGAGGTGTAGTGTGACAGGTGCTACACCTGGGTGATCTGTAACGGGGTGACTTTGTGATTTCTGCATCTATAACTTTCTCGACTTGTTTATCGTGGTTTTTATCTATATGATGTTCATGTTCCCTGCTGTAGGCCAGGAGCTATTCTAGAGGCTCTGCAAATATCAACTTATTTAATTCTTAACAACAACCTTATGAGGTGGGTGTCATTGTGGTGCTCATTTTACAGATGGGGAAACTGAGGCACAAGAGAGGAGTAACTTATTCAAATTGTGCTCAGTGCCTTGTTAGGGGCCAGCTGCCTGCCAGGTACTGTGCTAGACTCTGGGTTAGAGTGGCAGCCGGGACGGACACTGTCCCTGCCCTTGGGGAACTTGGCAGGGGAGACAAATAGTAAACAAACGAGTAAGATTATTGGAAGTTTAAGGAGGAACATGAGCCTGCTGCTTTGAGGGGGCAGGGGGCTCCCTCAGATCAAGTGAGGAGGAGGGCCCATCTGAGGAGGTGGTTTTGAGCGGGGGCCTACGGGAAAGAAGGAGGCTCACTGGGCATAATGCCCTCCCTTTGCCCCGGCTTAGCCTTCTGCTGGGAGTGCCCTTCCCTCTGCATCTCTGTGCCAAACTCCCGCTCACTGCTCCAGGCTCTGCTGGGCAGGCACTTCTGGTGGTGGTGGGCAGACGGCGGGGGCTTCCCCAGCTGAAGGGGGAACCTGTCCTCCCTGTCTTCTCTCTCCTCTCTGTTCCTCAGGCAGGCCCTGATGTGGGGGCCTCCATCGAATCGGCAGCAACACCCACCTGCCAGCCACTATGCTGGGGTCTCTCCCAGAGTGGGGGGGAGGATTATCTCCTAGGAAGGAAATAAAAGTCCAGAGAGGTGAAGAGACTTGCCCTAGGACACACAGTTAGCAAGTATTTAAGGAGGGGAGGGGTCTGACTTCCAGGCTGCCTTTTGATTACTGTTTACCTGCCACCTCCCTGCCCACCCTGGCTGGGGGCCTTTCGAGGGCAGGTCCTGGGAGCCCAAGTTAGCTTGGTGCCCGGCATCCTGGGCTGCTTGGAGAGGCGTGTGGAATGATTTGACCTTTGCCAGGCTGAGAGCATGAATCTGAGCAACCGCTAGCTAGGCCCGAGACTTGGGTGGCGGCGCTAGCCACAGGGGGAGGCAGGTAGGGACCCAAGCCCCTGGGCATCCGGAGGGACCTGGTGCCCACTGGCACCCTCTATGCCCCAGTGAACATTAAGAACCTACTAGGGATGAGTGTCCCACGTCACCCCCTTGCTGGGCTGGTTCATACCCTTTGCTGTCCAGGCGTGTTCCTGGAACTCCCTAGCACACCTGCACACCCAGTTCCCATCCTGGCCCCAGGGGCTCCACCAGCGAGGTGGAGGTGAGGACAGCGAGGTGTTCAGAAGGTTCTGCCTTAGATGAGGGGTGCAGGTGCGTGGGGACTGGTCCCCCTCCCTGCATCTGTCACTGAGGAATCTGGCAGGATGGAGGGAACCCAGACATGGAGTTCTCAGGCTGGGTTCAAAGCTGCTCTATCTTTTGAGGCTCTGAAGTCTGAAAACTTGGTCTTATCTGCAAAACGGAGACCATAAAACCACCCGCCCTGGGGATGAAACAGTAGCACCACGGTCGGCACACAGCAGGTGCTCAGCAGACATGGGCTATTGTAGCTAGAGATCAGGGCCACTGCTGAGGATTTCTGAGTCTTTGTTCGCTCATTCATTTCAGCAGTATTTCCAGAGACCCTGCTATGTGTCAGGCCCTGGGTAGAGTGTTCGGGGCCCATCACAGAACAAAGCAGACATATCTCTGCCTTTAGACAAAGGGACAGTGAGCAAGTGAACAAGGAAGCAAACAGCATCATTTCCTATGGCAGCAAAGGCTTAGAAGGAAATGAAGTAGGGAGGTGGGATACAGAGTGACCAGGGACTTCTTTTAAGGAGTGGGGCTGGAGACGGCCTCCCTGAGAAGCAGCCGTAGCCTGAAAGAAGGATGTTGAAAGTACAGGGAACAGCAGAGGCAAAGACCCTGAGGTAGGAACAAGGGAGGTGAGTTCATAGAACAGTAGCGCTGCCACTATGGGGGGCGCAGAGTTGGGGAGAGGGAGAGGGTAGAAAGAGAGGGAGGCAGGGGTGAGAGCTTCGGATTTCATTCCAACAGTGACGATTATAAACAAAGAGCAAAGTTGTGAATGACTTTATTGTACGCCCTCCCAGCCCAGAGCTTGGGCGCTCTGGATCAGGGTCCTGAAAGAAAAGCACCTGTGTGCCCCTCCCCCTGCCAACTCTCTTGTGTAAAGAAATGCAAAGGGAACAGGTCACGGCCAACTGTGAGGGGCAAAGACGCAAATGTGTTTGTTAGTTGTGTACGGGGCCACAGTGTCTGGCCTTCGGGGCTTGTGGGGGGCGTGAGGAGGGTAGTGGGGTGGGGCGTGTAACATCACCAGCCCTGATTTCAGCAGCACTGGGTCAACTGGGGAAGGCTTGGGAGATCAGCTGGTTCAGCCCCCTGACTCCCAGATGAGGAACCTGAGGTCCAGACAAGGGGAAGTGAGTGGCCAAAGGTGACACTATGAGTCAGAGGCAGATGTAGGACTTGAACCCAGGCCCCCGACTTCCAGCCCAGACTTTCTGAGAAATGGGTGTCTTGCTATGTGCTTCCCCTTTGTTCTTTCCTCCCAGACAGTCAGCTGCCCTCAGGGCCAGGGAGCAGGCCTGGGACAGGGGTCTGGAGATTTGGGGCCCACTCCCTCACTCTCCTGAAGAATTTCTTGGTGCCACCACTGGCATTTTGACCCAGATAATGTACCGTCTGCTTCGGAGGCTGTCCTGGGGGAGCCTTCAGACCATCTCCCAGATGGACCCCTGCCCAGAAGCGGGGGCAAAGGAATGCCTCTGGAAGATCATAAAGTTGCAGGGAAGGAGGAATTCCACTTAGGATTAGTAATGATCCCTGAGGGTTAACCCCCCCCCGCCGCCCCCCGTGGCATTGCTGGATATTGACGTAAACGACGGGCATCTATAGGATGAATAACCCAGGGGCTACTCCCATGTCAAGAGAATAGATCCTTTGGCTCAAGACGCGATTTCCACACAGAACGATTTTCACAGAGCACCACTTCCCGTCAGCCTGCAGATGAGCACACCATGACCCAGAAACCTGAGGTCGGGGGCTCAGAACGGACGGCCGCATGCTGGCGGTGCTGATGCCGGAGATGAGGCGGCCAGGTGCGGAGAAAGCCATTCCACAGACTCTAAGAGTCCGGTGGAAAGAAGCAGCCTGGAAAGAGAAATGAGTTTTGAAGCGTAGACTTTATTCTCTAGGACAGTTTTAGATTTGCAGAAAAATGGGAACAATAGCACCCTACACCCATTTCTCCCATGGATAATGCCTTAGCATTAGTGCGGTGCCTTTGTCGTAATTAATGCACTGGTGTCGAGGCATTCTTGTGAACCAAGCCCACGGTTTGTTCAGATCCTGTCAGTGTGCATGGACATCCGTTGGCTGGTACAGGACCCCGCTCACAAGTCCGCGTCGCATTTAGTGATCGTTTTCCCTCAGGCTTGTCAGTTTCCTCCGGTGAAAGTTACTGTTTCCCCCTTTTCATAGGATCCTCTTTGGGAGAAAGTCACTCTGTGATTCAGTTTTGCTTGTCTCAGTAGGGACCCAAGGATACTTATTTTATTTATACGTTGGGTTATAATTCAACAGTACTGTATTTTCTTGCTCAGGTTGTCTCAGCTTTGACCATGGGGAGCCCTTTTAGTTGCTCCTTGGAGTGGCCCCATCCATATTGGTGTTGTTGATCAGTGCTGTGTCTGGCTTTTGTTGTGAGCACTTTCTTATCTCTGGTACCACAAGATGCTCCAGGTTCATCTTATATATTTTCTTTTTTTTTTTAAGATTTTATTTATTTATTTGACAGAGATCACAAGTAGGCAGAGAGAGAGAAAGGAGGAAGCAGGCTCCCCGCTGAGCAGAGAGCCCAATTCAGGACTCGATCCCAGGACCCTGAGATCATGACCTGAGCTGAAGGCAGAGGCTTTAACCCACTGAGCCACCCAGGTGCCCTCATCTTGTATATTTCCTGCGCCCGTCTTAGAATCAGCCGTTTCTCCACATGGAGCTGTGGCTCCTTCTATGGGAGAAGGCTGTTAGAAACCAACCTCTGGGGCTGGGTGTGTCCATGGCTAGTGGGGTAGCATTTCTTTTAGGCCTTCTCAGCTGACCATGCGAAGAAACATATTAACCCACGTGTATGCACATATCTATAAATATTTTTGTATGTATCCATCTATATCTATATTTAGCCAAACATGAGTTCACCCTGATGTCTCCAGGATCTGTTATGTTTTATAATGTGATTTGAAATAGTGGTGTGTCACAGTATTGATAACCATAATTATAGCTACCACTTACTGAGTGCTCACAGTGGTTGAATCCTGGCTAAGTGTTTAATGGGCATCATCTTTATGCTGCCTGACAGGCCTGGGTCCTGGTTACTTCCCTCAACCCCATTTTACTGATGAGGACATAAAGGCACAGAAAAGGTAAGCATATTGCCCGAAGTCTCCCAGCCAGTAAGTGGTGAAGTAGGCTTCAAACCCAGCCTCAATCATATCAGATATTAAGATGCACCTACATGCTGCGTTAATAGAACTTAGATACAAGAAAGCAAGCAAGCTTGCCCAAATGCTACCTTGAAGCTGACTGGTTGACACAGTATTACTTTTCACAGATATCTAACTTAAATGTCATGATTTCCTTGGAAGCCAGTACATTCGTGTTTTGGATCTCAAGACAGTTTCTGCTTGAGGTTCTGTTGTCTCTAATGACTAGCAGATGAAAGAACTTGGGCGTTCTCCCTTACCAGTTTCCTGGTCACGGCGCTGGTTCGTTCTCAGTGCCTCCCTCCAGCCAGCCCCATGGGAAGTTTACAGGGACAGAGTCTTCTGGGAAACATGCCCTAGGCCACTCAGATCCCAGAGGGGCAAAGGAGGGCAGAAAAGAAGAAAGGAGGGGGCAGGCAGCCTTGGTGTTCTGACTCCTAGGTGCCCTGGTATCAGTTTGGTCTCACCTGCCAGGGTTCTTTAAAGAGTCCTGGAAGGAGCCTGTCCCACCTCCTCAAGCCCAAAGCAGCCTGGATCCCCCTCCTCCAGGAAGCCTTCTTTGCCTGCCCCACCCTCGATGATGTCCATGTTCCCTGAAATCCCAAGCCTAGACCAAGGGTCTCAAACTAGGAGCTCTCAGATGTGCTTGCTTTAGCTTGCACCGTCTTCTCAGATTCTGATTTGGTTCTAGCACTGAAGAGCAGGAGGTTTCCTAAAACCACGTGGACACTTGGCCTATCTTACAAAGGTTGAAAGTGTGGCAGCCCCGAGCTCACATTCCCACCGGCTGGTTCAGACCTGTGCCTGGTGCACAGTAGATGCCCAGCCGCTGTGGACGGTGTGAATGGGCCAAATGGAGGCCTGCCTTTGGAGGCAGACAGGACTGATTTTCAGTGCCAGCCCTGCCCCTTCCTGCCTGCGGGACCTGAGAAAAAACCTTTCTCTCCACTCGGCCTCCATGTCCTCCTTTGGAAAATGGGCTGAAATACTACCTCAAGGTATTGTTAGGAGGATGAAGTGAGCTCATGGATGGGGTAGGCTGAGCACAGAACAGGCATTCCGGGTTCCTGGATCAAGAGTCCCCCCCTCCCCCCGCTTTCTTCCTTTGCTTCCATACCTCTCAGTTCCTGATGCCCCCGCTGTCTGTCCGTTCGTTCTGCACACGCCTGCTGTGGGCCAGCACGAGGGAGACCTCTGGGGTGGCCTGCCTGGTCCAGCTGAGGAGACATTCATTCGTGCTGGCACTTACTCATTCATTCACTATTGAGTGCCTACTGTGTGCCAGGCGTTGTTTGGACCCTGACAATACAGCGGTGAGCAAAATGGACACAAAGTCCCTGCCATCACAACGCTGATGATCAAGCGGTGCCTGACGGACAGTAAGCCAGTCTAGCATCAGGGAGCGCGAGGGTCTGTGAAGAACAACAGTGAGCATGACAGAGCAGTTGCTGCTTGGTCAGGGAAGGTGTCTCTGTGAGCAGGGAGGGAGGGAGGCAGCCGTGGGCCTGGCTCTCTGAGGTAAGAGCATTCCAGGCAGAAGGAACCGCAAGTGCAAAGGCCCTGAGGCAGGCATGGACCTGGAGTGCTCAAGGGGCAGAGAGAAGGCCAGTGTTACTGCAAAAGCCTGAGTTACATGTTTCTGTAATGTTAGAACTTGTCTCCTTCCCTTTTCCCCCTCTTTTTTTTCTTTAAATAACAATGAGTCTCTTAATTTTGTAATCCAAATACACAATGACAATTTATAAAAATAGAAATAATATCTGGGAAGGCTTTGGCATGTTGCTGGTATGCAGGAGCAGTGACTGATATTATTATCATTTCTGGTCAGAATGAATCACTTACTCCCAACGTTTCCTAAAGAGGCAATGGACCCTGGGGCCCTTGACCACCATGGAGTGGCTTTCTTTGCCTTTTCCAGCTTTCTTGAGATATGGTTGGCATATAACATTGTGAAATTTGAGGTGTACAACCTGTTGATGTGATACACATACAGATTGCAAAGTGATCGCCACCCTGGCATTCGTGAACACCTCCAGCGAGTGCCTTTCTTTGACGCACCATGCTGTGGTTTTGGGGAGGTGGGTGTGGGTGGATGCCTCAGTCCGTGGCTAGGGGAAGGTGCCTCTTCCTCCCCCCTTCTTTTCCCTCCCCTCCCCTGCCCTCCTCTCCTCTGTTCTTTTCCCTCTGAAGATTCTTCAGCTGAAGGAAGCATCCAAATTTGGGAAGTCTTGTTTCAGGGCCCTCAAGAATGTACATACGAGGTCTCTGGAGTTGGTGCTACGGAGGGGCAGGGGTGGGGGCGGGGGTGAGGGGGCACTTCTCCTGTGTCAGAAAGACGGGGGCAGGCTTCATGGAGTACTTGAGAAGGAAGGCCTTAAAAGCGGACGCTGGTCCCACTTGAAGGCCCCTCGCTGTCTCCAGAGCAGAGCTTCTGGGCTCCTTCCCATCTCCCACCTCCTCTGCTCCAGCCCCATTGTCTCCTGCCCTGCCCACTGGGTCACCTCCTCCCTGGGCTCCCTGCTTCCGGCCAGGGGCCTTCTGCCAGTTTTCCACACATGGCCAGAGGAGCCCTTGGAACCAAGTCAGACCATGCCCCCCTACTCAGAGGCCCTACAAAGCCCGGAAGGCCCAGCATGACAGACCCTGTCACCTCTCGGAGCTCACCTGCCCCTAGCCTTGTCCCTGCCCCCGTTCCAGGGCATTGGCCTTCTTGCTACCCAGGAAGGGCTCTAGCTCTTTGACTGCTCACCTCCTTCTATGCAGGCAGTTTCTCTCCTCATCTTGTGGGGTCAGCCTGGCCCCCAGCAACTTGCCTGCCCAGCTGCTCGCGGCTCCCTGTCTCCAGCTGCCAAGTACCTCTTGTCACTGTTTGAAGAAAGGTGTTCCTGGATCTGCTCACAGGGCAACCGCCCCTGTCCACTCAGGATGTCAACCCCAGGAGGGCCAGCTGGCTCTGGGGGCTCTGCCCCAGGGCCTGGAACAGTGTTGCTGTGTGGTATGCAGTAGGTGCTCAATGCGTGCTTAGTGAATGAGTGAGCACTAGTGCTTTAAAGTCAGACATTGGGGATGCCTGGGTGGCTCAGTTGGTTAAGCGGCTGCCTTCAGCTCAGGTCATGATCCCAGCGTCCTGGGATCGAGTCCCACATCGGGCTCCTTGCTCGGCAGGGAGCCTGCTTCTCCCTCTCCCTCTGCCTCTGCCTGTGCTCGCTCGCTCTCTCTCCCTCTCTCTCTGACCAATAAATAACTTAAAAAAAATAATCAAAATGAAGTCAGACATTGGAATCTTTTCACAGTTCTTAAAATTCCAGCAACAGATAGCTCAAGGCCCAGGGACTCTAGGAGCCGCCTGCCCCGGCCAGGCCCTGCTGTGTGTCCCTTCCATTGTGTCCCTCTGTCCCTCTGTCTCCCTCTCGTCCCTCTCTCTGTCTCTCTTCCGTCTCTCTTTCTCTTCTCTGTCCCTCTTGTATCTTCATCCCTCTCTGTCTTTCTGTCTGTCCTCCTCTCTGTCATCCCCTTCCCTCGCCTCCACATGCCCTGGGCCAGCACCTGCTGCAGGCCACTTTCCTGCCTCTGCAGCTGCCATCTGCCCCATGAGAGCCCCTCCATGTGCGACAACATTGGTCCCGTGAAGATCAGGAAGCAAACGGGGGAGGCTAGAAGCTCTCAGCTACCTTCTCTCGGCATGACTCCTCAAAGTTATAAGCTCTCTGCTCTCTGTGCCCTGATTTCCTTGTCTTTGCAAAGAGCGTCAACAATTTCTGGGACTTCCTTTATTTCCCTTGCAAATATGCTTATTATTTTATTGGCTTGCGGTGAAGCTCAGAGAAGTTTATGGGTGGGAGAACTTCACCGCTGCAACCTCCCCGGCAGCAGAAACCGTTCTTGCCAGAAGCTGACCATATGTGGGCCTGGAGTGGGTGTGTTCCTGGCTTAGGCCACCGTCTGCCCTGGGCTTGGCACACAGGGCCCTTTCTGCCTGGCCAGGCCTCCTTTTAGAGACTCAAACTCACTAGGCTGCCTCTAGTCTCACGGCTCTGGCAGGTGCTGTTCCCTGTGTTAGAAATGTTCTTCCTTCTGTCCTTGACCTGGTTGAATTCCTACTTCTGATTCTGGCTCAAACACTGCCTCTTTCAGGAAGCCTTCCCTGATGACACCCCACAAGTCAGGTCACTCTGTTAACCAACTTTTTATCATTTCTCACCATTGTATTACTTTATTTATTTGCTCTCAGGCCCATGAAGTTCCCTACCCCATTATCTGAGCTTAGGTTTCCCCGGGAGGGAAGTTGGGAGGCCCGGGCCCGTGAATCAGCAAAGTTCTCCTTCCCTTCCTGGTACTTTGTCTGTGGAGGTTGAGACTTGGCTTCCTCTAAGGGGGGCTAAATTCAGGGGTACATAGTGGAGGGGAGGTGGGCAGGGCCTCTCCCCATCCCCCAGACAAGCCTTCTACCAACAGACAGCTTCTCTCCATCTCCATGACAACAGCTCCCTGCCTGAGCCCCCACTGACTGCTCTTCTCTTCCCCCATCCTTCCTGGAGAGCCAGAGGGAGCTTTTCAAAACCGAAATGAAATTTTCATCCCCAGTCTGATGCTCCACACCCTTCCCTGGCCTCCTGTTACTCGGAGGTGGCTGGGCTACAAGCCCTCTGTGGTCTGACCTTCCCTCTTTCCCTTCCTGCCCTGGCAACACCCAGCTCCTTGTAGCTCCCTGCCTCTAGGTCTTTGCCCTTGCTGTTCCCTCTGCTCTGAACACTGTTCCCCCTAATGGATGAAAACCACAGGACTCCCTCCCTCACCTCCTTTGGGTCTTTGCCCAGATGTCCCGTTCCCAGTGAGGCCCTCCCTGACTGCCCTACTTAAAAATCTAATCTCCCTGCTTCCCCTTCTCCCCCTTCTCTTCTTTATTTCTCCCTATAATCTTGGCACCCCACAATAGGCCACGTAGCTTCCTGATTCATCTTATTTCCTGTCTGTGTCTCCCACTAAAATGTCAGCTTCCCCAGAGCAGGTGCCTGGGTCACTATGGCTCCCTGCTGTGTCCCCAGCAAGGAGTGGGCCCAGGGCTATGTGGCTCTGAGGTCAGACAGGCCTGGCTTTGGAGTTCTGGCTCAGTCACTTCCTGGCCTTTTCCTCTCTGGGCCTCGGTTTTCCCATCTAAAAAATGGGAGAAAATATGGGATTGGAGTAAGGGCAAAATAAAACCCTGTTTGTAAAGTGCCTGGTGCTTACATGTGTAGAGACTCCCCCTGTCCCAGGCCAAAAAAATAAACAAACAAAAAAACAAAACAAAACAAAACAACGAACCAAAATGAAAACTCATTGTGCATCATTTTGGGGAAATGGGTGACACCATTCTGGTCTGTCCACACCATGGACTATTATGCAGCTAAGAATGGTTCACAGTTTTCCCTGGTGACTCAGGTGTAGCTCAACTGTTTGTTTTTAAACATTCTTTGTCACACAGGCATCTTTTTCTCTAGGATTTATTTTTAGTTGAAAGAGTTCAAAGTAGAATTCAGTGTGTGTAGTCTTCTACCTTTGTTTTAAAAGGGAGGAGAATATATACGTTTTTATTTTTCATATTTTAAAAATTGAAGTGAAATTCACATAATGAAAAAATGACCATTGTAATTAGTCCTTAAGGAGTTAATTAACCATTTTAAAGTGTGCAGTTCAGGGACGTGAGAACATTTGCAGTGTACACACCACCTTATTTAGTTCTAAAACATTTTCATCAATCTCTGAACAGACCCTGTACCCACTAAACACACCGCTCCTCATCCGGCTGCCCCCAGCCTGCTCCCCCCACCCCCCCGCCCCCGTCCCGTGACCACCAGTCTGCTTCCCATGTCTACTGGGTTTATCTACTGTAGATATTTCCTATAAATGGGATCATACAATATATGACCTTTCTGGTCTGGCTTTTTCCAATTAGCATGTACCAGTCAGTACTTCATTCCTTTTTAATGGCCAAATAATGTTCTATTGTGTGGATAGACCCCATTATGTTTACCCATTCATCTGTTGATGGGCCTGTAGGTTGTTTGCGCCTTTTGAATACTGCCACCGTGAACAATCAAGGAGAATACTTGTTTGTGTGGAGATTCTTAAACGAGAAAAGCAAGATGCTGGAAAGGGTGTACAATGCGATCCTGATCTGTGAAAGAAATGACAGATGAAGAGATCCCTTGTCCAGGCATCGTCTGTATGGGTTTTTCATGCTTACGGAAAAATATGTAAAAAACCATTCTCAACTGTCAACACAGGGAGAGAGAAGGCTTTTGTAGAAAGGAAAAGAGAAAAAAGAAGGCCAGATGCCAAATGAAAACAGTGCACACAAAACGATTCCATTTAGACATGTGTGACGAGTTACAGATTGAGTAATTGTGTATGTAGATGTAAAAAAACCCCACAAAACCCAAAAAACAACAACAGACCACCACCCCCAAACTCTTCTCTGCAAGAAGGACGGGGCAGGAGCCTGATCAGATGGGGAAAATGAGCTTGGAATAGACGGGAACTTGGGGGAGTGGATGTTCTCTAGGGTGTCCCTACCCCCCTGAGCCCCCACGGACTGTGAGGTCTCATGGGAGCCAGATTTCCTCAGTGTTGCCCATTCTCTGGCTGGGACCTGAGTAGAAGCCAGAATCTTCCTTGTGGGGGTGCAGTGGTCCTGCTTGGGGGCCCCTGTGCCATGATCCCCTGTGTGTGATTCTCATTTCCTGTAGGGAGGTGCTGAGCCAAGGGGGAAAAGTAGAAGGGGACCCAGGAGGAGGGAGAAGTGGCCGGACTGGTTGATGGACCCCTTGAGCTCCAATGACCTGAGAGCCCTCAACCTGGTTGAGTCTCCTGGCTGCCGAATGTGCTTGGTCTCCTTTGCTCATTCTTCCTTTAGGAAGTCCTGCAACCCCTGGAACGTCACAGGAGATGGTTATAAAGAGCCTCAGGTCCCCATCACCAGCTTAGTCCAATCCTAACATTTTACCCTATTGATTTCAGATCTGTAGTCAATGGGGTGTGGTGGGAAATAGGGCTCTCAAATTGATAGCTCCAAGAGAATTGAATAAAGTGACTCTTTTCAAAGGTATGGGCAGGGTTAAGGGAACCGATGAAGGAAAGGTGCATAGTGAGGCTGGCATCAGTGGGACGCAGGTATCTGCAGAGACGGAGTGCAGAGAGAGGCCCCCCAGCGGGGGCTGAGAACTTGGGGAAGGACAGCTCCAGCCTGGGGGAGGGGCGGGGGCACAGTGCAGAGAGGGCTCCTACAGCCCTCCCATCTCCTCCATTCAGGGAACCCCACAGAGGCACAAGGCACAGATGGGGCTGGGGAAGGCGGCAATCTGGAGGGAGCAAAGGAGGGCGGGCCACCAGTTGCCCCCACCTGCAGGGGTGGGTGGGCATCCATAGTGGCCCCTGGTGCTGCTCAGTCTTCAGCTCTGACCCCGGATGTGGTTGACATGGGGTGGGGGGTGGTGCTCTCCTGCTGTCTGGGTTCTCTTTTCCCAGCTGCTGCGTGTCTGCCAACAGCCTTTGCCATTTTCAAGCTCTGGTTTTTAAGCTCCTGTTAATGGAGCACTTCATACCGGCTAAGTGTTTCACCCAGCTGATGGCTGTATCCCCTCCCCACATAGTTTTATGGCTTCGGAAAGTGGGGTTCAGAGAGGAGCAAGGCTTTGTGCAAGGCAGGGCCTAGAGCTGGACTTGAACCTGGAGCAGTTGCTGTGGAAATCTGAGCCCTTAGCCGTGATGCATTCTGCCCCACGATCCAGCCTTCTTCCATCTTTACCCGGTCAGGATCCCTGGAGGACCTCCTGTGGAAGGGACATAATGACCCCGGAAAACCCTGATGCGTGGTTCCAGCTACAGGTCCGGGATACCCAGACCCTCTCCTGGGGAAGCGTCCTGATTCAGCCTGACCCAGGCTCTGCCAATTCTGCCTCCATCAACCGGGGTGGGCATCTGACTCCCCTGGCCTCAGTCTCTCCCTCTGGAAAACAGGCACACAGTGAGCCCCTCCTGCAGTGAAGTAGTAAAGGTTTGATGAGATGACAGGCAAGAAGCTTAGGACCCAGCACACGAGAGGCCACCCGAGCTGGCCCTGCTGGGTTTCTGATTTCCTGAGACGCCTCCTGGGGGCCGGATCCCCAGCTGGAGGAAGGATGAGGCCTGGCCCCGGGGGCCCTGGGAGGGCCTGGTCCCAGGACAATGCTGAGCATTGAGTTCATGCCAACCCTGGTTTGGGGTTGGAAAAATAGAGTAATCTGGGCAGGACTGAGACAAAGACCTGGGAGCCGGGTTGGCCGAGGGGCGTCAGGTTACCCCCCCACAGGCTGCAGCCATGCCGGCGGCTTCTCCAGCACCTTCAGGGGGGTGTTCTCCTTTCCCCAAAGATTATAATTAAGTGAGTGATCAGGGCCCCTCGCTGAGGTCTCGCAGGCAGGCGGGTTTCGTTACAGGAAGAACTGCAGGTACAGGGGTTCAGAGGCCTGCCAGGGCCTGGTACTACCGCAGCAGTAATGGTGGTGGTGAGAACCGCCAGCCAGGCCCCAGGGGAACGGGTCCATTTGCACCATGCTCCTCCCCAAAGTCCTGCAAGGTGGGTCCTGGGTCACCCCCATTTCACAGAGGGGCAAACTGAGGCTCCCCAGGTCACTTTGGCAGCTGCTGCCTTCATTTCTTCAGCAGGGTCTGGAATCACAGGGGTCTCCGGGCTTCCGTGCCTCGAGCTTCTCCTCTGGGAAATGAGGATTGCCCCTGCTGACCTCACAGGGAGTTGTTATGAGAATCAAGTGAACAGGGGTGCAGGGAGGCCTCGATAGATGTCTGTCCCCTCCTTCTGTTTACTGGGATGACACAGGCCAGGCTCTGCCTCTGAGGAGTTTGTGCTGGTGACACCTGTCATCTACTCCCACCCACCTCTTTCTCCCTGTGTCAAGGGCTCTGGCCTTCAGGGCCCTGGGGGTTCGGAGGGGGAGGTTTCAGATGATTTTCTGCCAGGGGAGATGCGCAGGGGGGACAACTGGGTCCCGAGGCCTAGAGGCTGGAGAGCATGTGGGGATTCAGTTAGACTATGGGGTTTGAATTTCAGCTCCATCATGTCTTTGTTGTGTGACTTTAGGCAGGCTACCTTACCTCTCTGGTCTTAGACTCTTACCCATAGAATGAGTATGTGAGAAAAAAACCCTCTGCGAAGGGCTGTTGTGAAGAGAACAGTGCCTGGCACATAATAATACTCAATATATGTTGTTATTCATAACTGTTTCCTACAGGAAGCCCACCCTGACTTCCTCTGGCTCCTGAGGCCATCTGGGGTCCCCTCCATCACAGGCTGTTGTTTCTTACACGTGCCCATCTCCCACCCTCACCCAGATGAGAGCTGCCCCCGCAGAGCCCAGCACGATCCCAGCGTGGAGCCGTGGGAGGCCAGGTGTTGGGTGGTTGGTATCTCTGAGCACCTAGATTATGTGCCAAGCCTTTCCCCTACAAGTCCTGACTTTAACATCTTTCTTCTCCCAGGATGTTGTCTTCACCAAGACTGGCCCATGGTAGGTGCCCAAGAAACACATGTCGGAATTGTTGAGATGAACGAGTACTCAGAAGAACGAGGGCTTTTTGAGACGGTGGGGGGGGGGGGCACAGCAGGTGGAGCTCATGTGACAATAAGAAGAAGAAAAACAGCAGTAATAACTGTTATTATTTGCCATGCTCCGGGCTCCAGGCTGAGTCATTTCAGTTCATCTGCCCAGCAGGCTAAGTACTGTTAGTGTTTCCATCTCCCAGCTGGGGAAACCGAGGCACAGGGAGTTTAAAGTGGCTTACCCCAAGTCACACAACAAGTGAGTGGCAGAGCCAGTATCAGATCCAAGGCTGTCTGGCAGAGGAGCCTGCCCTGAGACTGTCACAACATACCTACTCCTACCTAGAGGGAAAGTACTATTACTGTACCCATTTTGCAGATGGGGAAACAGAGACAAGATGGTCTACCCATCTCTGCACATAGAAACTGTGGCTGAGCAGGAGATGCCTGAGGGAGGGTCCTGGACACCCAGGTGAGCATGTTGAGGGAGAGGGAGTAGACCCCCACCAAGCTGCCCCCTGCGTGTCTCTGGCTGATACCCTGGCTTCTGCTTACCCAGCCCAACACCCAGAATGCTGCCCCTTCCGCTTGCCCAGGAATCTCAGGTGCCTTCACAATAGGATTCTCTGTCCCTGCAGCTGGTTTTCATTCAAGCCCTTTGTGCTGAAAAGAAAAAAATGAAAAGAAAACTTGGCTGCAAGCCCCCCGCCCCTTCCCCCACTTCCTATAGAAGGGAAGATCCCAGCCTCTTTTTCCCCTCATTCTGGGCCCCAGAGATGTTCACAGCCTCCCAGAGGTTACATAGCAGGGTCAAAGCCAGGACCCTGGCCTTGGACTCCTCATCCAGTGCTCTGCTCATGGCATCCTAGCTTCAAGGCCAGTTGTGTACTCTCCCTACCCCTACATCTGTTCTTCCTGGCTCTGTCCTCTAGGCCTGGGGGAGCAGAGGAAGTGGACTAATGTTCCCTGAGGCTTCCTACATGCTGGGCACTTTGCCATCCCCAAACTCATAGAATCCTCAGTACAGCTCTATGAGGTCCTGACACCCCACTTCACGAATGAGGAAACTGAGGCACCGGGAGGTGATGTGCCTAAGGTCACACAGATGGGACATGGCAGAGCAGGGATTTGAACTTGTGTTCCCATTGTTCGGTTGCTGCCACACCTGGCACCCTCTTGTAGGGAGGCCTGAGCCCTGGGGATGATGGGGGTGTACTAGAGGGAAGTGGGAGCCTGGGTAGGGCCAGGACCCTGGAGTGGATCCAGACAGGAACAATGGGTTCTCAGAGACGGTGGTGGCCCCGGGTGGGTGTGAGTCGGAGCCAGGGGCTGCGGGGCTAGGTTGTGGGCCTGGAGACTCAGCACTCCTTCCCTCTCCTCCAGCTTCTGGGTTAGGACCTAGGGACACACCTGACACGTGGGCTCCCAAACCTGACAGACCCAGGGCTCCGGCGGGAGGCAGGAGGCAGGGTCAGCTGTAGGCAACAGTAATGGCTAGCCACCAGACATTATGCTTCTCCAGGACTGCAGGAGCAAGGCCTTCCTGGATCCCCACCAGCCCAGGAGGCGGGACTCTCGTGAATGCCCTTTTATACACATGGAAAGGGAGGCCCAGAGAGGCCCTTGGCACTTGCCTAAGGCCACACAGGGACAAAGAGTTTTGTTGGGGGCAGGCCCTGGATTCTCTGAGGAATAGTGAGCTGCCTGTCCCAAGAGGCATGCAAGCAGGGGGGTCGCAGTGGGGAGTTAGTGCTCCTTATTGGTGGTTCACTGCTCATGGGGCCTGGGGAGCCAGGGGCTGGGGAGTGGAGGAGGCTTCTTGGGATGATGGGAGTCAATGTTATGCCCAGGTTTGGTAATGTACCTGCCATACGGTAGGCGCTCCCTTCGTGGAGCCTCCACTGTTTGCAGACATGGGAACTCACACCTGTGGGGCCTGCTGTGCACCCAGGCCCTGGACCTCGAGGCTGAGTGCCCACCACTGGTCAGCTGGTTTGCTGAGTGCCTCAGGGACCATTGAGACTCACGACACCTCCGGAAGGTCACCTCCGGAAGGTCACCTTCCATTTGCATCCCTATTAACAGATGAGTAAGGTGAGGCCAAAGGACCTGCATGGGAGGTAATGAGCATGGCGGGATGCATGAGCCAGTCTGCCTCTGCTGTGTGGCCTTGAGCCACTCATGACTTCCCTGTGCCTTAGTTTCTTCATCTGTACATTAGGTGTGACTATCCACGGCATCCTAGTCTTCTAGGTGAGGATCTGAGAGTCTGTAAGGCTACACTGTTTTTCCCCAGGAGTTTGCTGCCCCAGATGAAATCCTCTCTAAGAGACTCCTTTTCAGCCTCCTCGTTCCCACCCTCTCTCCACTTTCTTCCCTGTCTCAGGGTTCATTACCAGTTTCCTCTTGTCCCAATTAGGCCATCTTCCATGCTTGGAACGGTATGACATTGAATTAAATCTTACAACAAGAAGTCTGGATATGGGGCCATTCTGGGATCCATTATCTGAGTTCTAGTTGGTATCTCTTCTCTTCTCTTTTCTTCATGGGCCCTGGTGGCTGCTGGGGCACCAGAAGTCACATCCCATATAACCACATCTTAATTTGGAAGGGAAGGGGGTGGGCAGAAAAGATTCTCATCCAGAATCTCACTCTTTTATCAGGCAGGAAAATATTCCCTAAATGTCCCAGTAGACTTCCCCTGTGACAGTGTGACAATGGAGTCACATGTCCACCGTTAAACCAGAAAGGAGTTCCTATGGCTGACTTAGATCAATCAGGACTCAGCCACTTTGGCTGCCCCCAAAGAATACGGCTCTGAGGGTGATGGGGCCACAGCCAGGCTGGCCGCCAGTTCCAGCCTTGCTGTCATTCATTTCCCCTCTGGACGGCGCCGGCGGGCCCAGATGTGCGGGACCTTCTCTGGCTTGCTCTCTTGGTGGTGAGCACCATCTTCCCAGGCCTCCAGGTGCCAGCTCTCTTGTCTCCTCTTCCTCCTGGCCTGGTTCTCCTCAGGTCTCACAAATGCCCCTTGAGGTGAGGTAGAGCCCTCTCCTGCCTTCACCTGCCCATGCCCGGTGAGCTCAGCCGCATGGGCTCAGTCCTTGTTCCTGGACTACCTGAGCCCAGCCTCTTCTTCCTCCCATGTCTCTGTCTCTGTCTTGCTCAGTTTTCTAATCAGAGACATGGGTGTCACTTAACCAGCCATGTCCCCCCCTGCTCACGCCCCCCCAGCTGAGAGAATGGCACTGCCGCCCACCCAGCTGTCAGGTCTCAGATCCTGGAGTTGTTTCCCACTTCGCGCTCTCCAGCCCCATTAGCCTTACCTTCCAGCGGGGCCCAGAATCTGCCCTTGTTCCCTTCCACTGCCGCCATCCTCACCACTCCCGGAGGGGACCTGTGAGAGCCTCAGTCATTCCCACTGCTGCCCTGCTCACACCCTCCCATGGCTCCCACCTGGCTCCAGAAAAGCCAAGTCCTCCCCACCTCAGGGGCCCCTGCAGGATGGGCCTCTCTCCTCCCCACCCCTCCACCCTCTTTTCTGGCCATGCTGACTCTCACTCCCTCTTAAACAACACCCCAGGATTTCCCCTGCACTTTCCCCACCATTGTCTTTGTTGTTCCTCTCCTTGGAACACTGTTCTTCTGGATCTTTCCATGACCTGCTCCCTCTCCTCACTTGGGCCTGTGCTCCTCAGAGAGGCCTCCCAGACCAGCCCCTGCTGCAGCCCCTCCCCCATTCTCCATCCTGGCCCTCACTCATTATTCTTCTGTGCACTTGCCATCCTCTATGTGTTCATAATTTTTGGTGTCTTGTGCCCAGCCTGAAGGTGAGCTCTAGCAAGGAGCTAGTCTTGTTCAGCAGAGGGCCTGGCACACAGGCAGTGCACAAAACATTGGGCTTGGCGGCAGTCTTGGCAAGATCACCTCTCAGAGATGACCGTGGGGACACTGTCTGGGTCTGGAGGTAACTCCTGGCTGAGGGTTGACGGCCACCCCCCCCCAACTCGAGGGGTGCTGCCTGGACCTCGGGGCAGGGGAGGGTCCCAGGCAATGGGGAGAGGATCTTTGAACCTTCACCTTGTCCAGAGCAGAGGGCAACAGGGCCTTTGGGAGGCTGGAGGTGATACTGGGCAGGAATGGACTGTAGGAACTTTCAGCCTACCTTCAGTGCTCCCTGTGGGGACATCTTGACCGATGGTTTAATTTTTTTTCTTTTTTTCTGAGCAATGGTGCCTACTGTTCAACAGAAGATCCTAGTGCAGTGCCCCACGTCTCCCAAGTGCAGGCTGTAAAGCTGGCTTGTAAGGTGGAAATCGACCACGGCCAAGTTCCCCTTGGGGATTCCACAGGAAGGACACAGCCTTCCCCAACCAAGGCGGATGTACAGTTTCCACAACTTCAGCCCGCCAATCCCCCCTGCGTTGAGTCCCGCCCAAGGGAGGCTTGGCCGGTGTTCCGGGGGGTTAGGGTTTGTTCCGGGGGCATGGTGTGGAAACAGAGTTGCATCTGAGTAGACTCAGGCTGTGGGGGATCTGCTAACCCATACCTCCCCCTCCTGGCATATCCACCATCATTCGGCTCTTTCCTCTCTGAGACGGTCCTGTTAGTTTTTGCTGAGCATGTATAATCAAATTCCTGTCAAAGTACCTAAGCTATGGTTGCCCTGAGTATAACATAATTAAGGGGGAGGGGCTGCTATTCTGGTTGGTATTGGGAATGGGGGAGCTCCTGGCCTTGACCTCTTCTCCAGGGTGACCCCAAGGCCCATCCTTCGAATACCAGGCTCAGGGGAACACAGCCCATGATCAAGGCCCATATCTCTGGTTTCCATCCAGGAAAATAAGGCTGTGAGAGGTGAGGGAGGTCATGTTTTGGGAATAAGGAACAGGGAGGCTAAAGCAGCTCTCCTGGGGGAGGGGTCTGGGCAGACAGGGATAGCACAGAGCCTAAGGCCAGAGCCGGATGTGAGAGGGGGCGTCTGGGGATGTGACTTGTCCATTGTACTATTCATTCTGTGTTTATCATTCATTCATTCAGCAAATATTAATGAAGCACCTACTCTGTGCAGGTGCTGGGGAGGTGATGATCCCTGCCCACAAGTTGCTCATACTCTGCTGTGGGAGATGGACATTAACCAAATCACTCTCAGAAATGTCGATTTGTGACTGAGAAGTACAAAGTGGTGAGGGTCTACAATGGGCAGGCAGGTTGATGTGATTGGGGAGGTCAGAAAGACTTCATAGAAGTTGCTGAGCTGAGAACTGAAGGGTGATAGAGGCCAAGTAGATGAGAAAGGGAGGAACAAATATTCTAGCAAGCGGGCACAGCAAGTGCAAAGACCCTGGGGTGGGACAGAAGAGAGCCGTAGGTGAATCTAAAAGACCCTGTATTTGGAGCTGTGAGGTGAGGGTTGAGTGGGGAGTAGGGAAGGCTGAGGGCTGGGCTCTCCTCAGAGGGAGAGCAGCCTGGTCTTATGCTTAGAGCAACGGAGAGCCTTGGGAAAGTCTGAGCAGGGAGATGGATCACAAGTCACCTCTGCCTACCTCTGCCTTCTCACCTGACTACTTGGCATGTCCTGGCTCAGCATCTTTCATGAATGTTCTCTTTGAATCTCCACCACTTCTGAAGACCAACTTCTGAAGCTACCAGTGTTGAGCCCACTTGTCAGATGAGGAAACTGAGTCTGTGGATCTTCCCATGGCCCCACCCGCTTCCTCCTGCCCAGAGAAAAGAGGAACAGGGAACCGGCGCCCCATAGTCAGCTGGGAAGAGTCTGGGTTGGGAATGGGGAGGGTGAGGCCCTCAGAGGCCTGTGCCTGGGATGGGCCAGAGCCCTGCTTCCGTTGAACCACAGCCCTGTGGCATGCCCCAAAAGGGAAGCAGGGGCTGCCTGTCCTCATCCCCTGTACCCTAGGGAGGGGGTTAGGGATGCCTGGTAGGGAGTGGTGGATGACAGACTGGGATCTTGAAGAACTTTCTGGTCAGCTGAACCCAGCTGGGTGACCTTGTGATCGAGCTTCATTAGCTGGGCTTCCTCCTCCTCTTCCTTCCAACTAGAGGATCAGAGCCTCGCCCTTGCCTGTTCTCAGGATTAGCACACGGTGGGCCTCACTGTCTGGGAGATGGGTGTCAGTTGAATGAGCTAAAGGTGTTTTTCTTTCTGAAAGGAGTAGCCAATTTAAAGAACCCGTGGATTCGACATTCAACAAATATTTATTGAGCACCTGCTGTGTTCCAGGCCTTGTCCTAGGTGTTGTGGGGACAGCAATGAACAAACCAGACACATGCCAGCAGGCACCCCATCCCCAACCCTGCCTGCCCTGTGGCAGACATCACGAGTCGATCCTTTAGCCCACTGAAATCAGAATCCTCGCCAGCTGCGTGTGCCGGCTGGGGCCTGGCACCCGAGGGGACCGACCTGTCATTCCCGGAGAGAGAGACTGTGAATATGGTCTCTGAAGATTCCCTGAGAACCTCCTACATGATTGAAGCCGTTTCCTCTCAGTCTCTTTCAACAAACATCTATTGAGCACCTACTGTGTGCCAGGTGCTGGGGACATAGCTAGCCGTGACCAGGGTGGATATGATGCTTGCCCTTGTGGAGTTGGCATTCCAGTGGGAGAGAGAGACAAACAAAAAAGGAGGGCCTTCCAGACGTGTGTCCATACTACACAGACATAAGCAGAGGGATGTTGTCGGGGGTGGGGATGGGAGAACCCCTCCTGGCAGGGGCTGGGGGGCTGTTATGGGGCTGGAGGTGGTATTTATGGGGTCCTGATGGAGGTGCAGCCACTAAGGGAAAATAGGGGGGAACGGTGTTACAGGTGGAGGGAACAGCAAGCAAAGTTCTGGAGGTGGGAATCGGGATTGACTCATTTTAGGAACAGGAAGACGTTCATATTTCTGGGGAGGTGAGTGACAGGAAAAGAAGGAGGTGGTGTTGGCGGGGGCAGGAGCCAGATGTCCAGGGCTGGAGGCCAGGGACCGTCATGTGGATTTTATTCTAAACGCGATGGGCGGTCACCGGGGGGTTGAATCAGGGGAGCAACTTGGTCAGGATTACACTGCGGATCCCTCCAGCTGCCACGTGGGAAGGCTGTGTAGGAGGCCAGGGTGAAGCAGGGAGAGCAGGTTGGAAACAACCGAGGGCTTCCAGGTGAGCGGTGATGGTGGCCTGGACCAGGGTGGGGGTAGGATGGTCAGGGCTGATGGGGAGCCCAGGGCTCTGCATTTGGTTTCATTTTTCCTTCCACCCAGTTCCCCCATGGGGCTTCAGGTCACTGGATTTTCCCTGGTGCTGATGGCGGAGCCCCCAGGATGCCAGTGATCTGGTCTTTCTCCCTCCCGGCCCCTTCTCCCGCCCCAGCCTGGACACAGCCTTTTCTCAGTTACTTAGTTTCCCTGCTACTGTGGTCCCCCTGGGATACTGCTTCAGCCCGATGGGCTGTTTGTAAAACATGTGGCAACCTTGCTGGGGAGCGGCTTATTCTGCAGATGCCTTCTTCAGATCAGGTTTGTCCCCAAGGTGGGGGCCTTGAGAGTCTGGGCTGGCAGGAGTAGATTTGTTTCCGGGTTCCTGATTCTAGAGAACCATCTGAAGGTAGCTTGCCAGAAGCTACCTTTCTTTCTTTCTTGGGAGTGTCCCTCTGATCCAGCCCGGCACTGGGATAGAGCAGGCAGACATGCTGTCCTTACTCACTCGGGTCCCAGGTGCTTGATTTGACAGTGCCTGGAGAGCTCTCTTGAGCAGGGTTCTGCGCTCCCTGGAGGGAGAATCATAATTGATTAGTAATGCCTGCTGTGGGCCCAGGACCTAGGATAGGGGAATCACACTGGCTTTATGGTTGTGTCTCCAGCATGCACTGGGTCCTCAGGGCTGTCCTCCCCCATCATGCCCCTACATCTTTAAGTATAATAAATGCTGCTTGAAAACAGCCTATGGCTTTGGATTTTGCATCAGTCAAGTAGGCATGGTGATGACATACCCCGGCTCCCCCCGCCTTGGGGCTGGGAAGCTTGGAGGAAAGGCTTCCCTGTTCTCTATCGGTGCCTGGACACAGAGGCCCTGAGCTACACCGTCCAAAGTCATGCAGCTGGGAGATGGCAGAGGTGGGATTTGAACTCCAGGCCCCTGAATCAGGGACAGCGGGTGGAACTGTTGGGCCGGGGGGCGGAAGGTGCTGCCCGGATCTCCCTGTGACCCCGGACACCACTTCTCCTTTCTGCCCAGTGCACTCAGCACACAGGAAGCCTGGCGGGGGCCTCCCTTGCCCATCCTGTCTGCAGCGGATGGACATGGGGTCCTGGCGTCACCCGCCACCACCCCGGGCCTCCCTCTTCCTGTCTTGTGCAAGACAAGGCGTCCCCTGCGTGGAATGGGCAGGCGGCTCTGGTGGATGGGTGGACGGGTGAATAGGGGCCTCTCAGGCGGGGTCACTACCCGCAGTTACCGCTCGCAGGCCTGGCTGAGGCCCCGGCCCCTTCCTCTGCCTCTGTTTCTCCGAAATGCAGGCAGCAGTAAGCAAGAGGCTGGAGGACGTAGGAAATTGGGGCGGTCACTCAGCCAGCATCTCCTCCCTGCTGGAGGATGGCTTGGGCTCTAGCAGTTATGGAAAGGGCCTTAAGCCAAAATGACAAGTGGTGACAATGGCCCCCATTTACTGTGTGGCTTCTGCGCGCCAGGCATGACCTCCTTAAAACACAAATATTTACATAAGCACCTAGTGTCTGCCATGTGCTCTTCTAAGCCCTTCAGAGCTTGTGTCCCACCAACTCCCCACAAAAATCTGGGAGGTAGTTTTTTGTTGTTGTTTTGTTTTAATTATCCTTTTCTTCAGATGAGGACACTGGGGCTCTGCAAAGTGACGGGGCTGGCCCGTGGTCACACAGCTCAGCGGGGTCCTGCGGGTCGTCATCTGTGACCCAGAGCCAGTACTGTTCCAGAAGTCAGGTGGCCCAGAAGGGAAGTCCATTCAGCCACTCTCCCACTGAGCAGCCTGTGGCATATGGGCGGCCCCTTTTGGCCTCAGTTTCCACGTCTGTTCCAGCTCAGTTTCTCAGGCTTCTGTTGTTGGCTCAGAAGCAGTGTGGGAAGATCAAGGGACGGAAGACACTTCTGGGATGGTCACCGTACCGGGTCCTCTCCGTATCCACCTGGGAGGGCACACTTGTGACTGTGGTGCTGGCTGAAGAGTGTGGGGCAGACTTGAGAGACACTGGCCGGGGGAGGTGGGAATCAGCACTCACCCTGGGTTGGGACAATGCAGACGCATGTTCTCCTCCTTCTCCCAGAGGTTCCTGGATGCTGAGCCCACAGAGGCGACCTATTCACCTCCCTTCCTGTCTCACTTCCTCATTCTCTACTGGTGTTCCTGGGATCACCTCCCAAATCAAATGCTTGCGCCCCAAGCCTTGTCTTAGCCCACCTAAGCTAGCAGCTGCGCAGCGTGGGGAGGAAGAGCTTAGCAATTAGACCTGAGTTTAAATCCTGGCACTGCCACTGCCTTGTCTGTGACCTTGGGAACCTGCCCCCTCTCTTAGAACCTCAGTTCCTCCATCTATGAAACAGGAACTTAGAATCAGAGAACCAAGTGATGATGAGATGGACAGGGAGTTTGGCGTCATGGGGACCGGAGCCGAGCTCTCAGCTGGGAGTCCCATGAGGGACACTGAGTGCCATCTCTGAAGGCTTTAGGGGCGGGGGATGAGCAGCAGGAGGCTAGAAGTAGGTAGCCAGAGGAAGAGGGTAAAAGGGAATGGGCTGGATGAAGATGTGGAGGAAGAACGGGCCATGAGTCCCCCTCGGCCCTGTTTGGCTGGCCAGGGAGGCAGACAGGTGGGAAGGACATAGAACCTTGTTCCACTCCCAACTGCCCACCCTCTAGGATTCTGGGGAGCCTGGTGGGATGCTCAGGGCAGAGCAAAGAGCAGTAAGGTTGCCCACTCTGGGGTGAGGTTGGGCTGCTCAAGGGAGCTCTGTTTGCAGGGCTCCCACAGGTCGATAACACCTCATTTCTGGGGCCGTCTGACCATGGGAACCCCTTCACTGATACTGTGCTTGAGGCAGGGTGGGGGGACCAGGTGCCCCCCTTTTACCCCGAGTGGGGCCTTATGCCCAGAAGAGACCCTGCCCCCACCACAAACCTGGGTCTCCCCCCACTACAGTGATGGAAGCCCCAGCCACTTGATGGCCCAGGATCCAGACTTGGGTTTCTCCCTGCTGCCCGATGGCTGGTCTGTCTGTGAGCTCATCTAAGTGTCCAAGGGTCCCCCTCCACTGCTTCACCCTGGGCCAGCACTGCCTTCTCCCACTGGGACCTTTGCAGTTCTCTCTTCATCTCCCTGACTCCACTCTTAGCCTCCTAAACCAGAGGGATTCCCTTAGAACCCAAAACAGATCCTGTTCCTTCCCTGCCTAGAACCTTCCATGGTTCCCACTGCACTTGGAGCAGAAACCAGAGTCTACAGCAGGGGACTGCCTCCCCTGTCCTGAAGCCCTTTCTAACTTAACTCCCTCCTCCCACCCCAGCCCACCCATTCTCTCCCCTTTTTTTGCTCAGCTGCAGCGACACTGGCCTCTTGCCTATGGCTGAACATGCCCGTTATGCTGCTGCCTCTGGGCCTTTGCACTTGCTTTCCCCTCTGGCCTGGAAAATATTCTCTCCTTAGCTCTCCCCATGAGGTGAGTCGGGCCTCGGCTCCAAAGTCACCCCTCAGAGAGGCCCTCCCTGGCTATCCCTCCCTTCTATCAGCTCATGCTGTTTTATTTTCTTCTAGGACTTAGAGCTTACTCTAGAAAATTGCTCTGCTTATTTATTTGACTTCTTGACTGGTTTCTTCCACTGGAATGTCGCCATCACTCAGGCGGGGAGTTTTGCCTCTGTTATTCGTTGCTGTACACCCAGCTCCCAGCACGGTGCCCGTACACAGCAGGTCCCAGTAAACACTTGTGAATGAATCAATGAATGAATGAATGAATGACAGATGAAGGGTCTGAGGCCCACAGAAAGCCCCAGGGACTCACATTCCAGAGCTTTCTCCTGACTCACCCTGGTCCCTGGAGCAGTTCGTTGGCAGCCTGATTTGGGGTCCTAAGTGCTAATCTCAACTCCTGTGTGCCTTGGGCTGTGGGACTGTTGGCAAGTCTGCCTCCCCGCCTGCAGGAAAGGTCACACGGAGGTCCCAGTGGCACATGGTCAGGGTGCCAAGGCGATGGGAGATGGTGTGTGGTGAGCGCTCAGCATCAAATAGATGCTCAGTGGCTATGGGGGTGTATGGGGTGGCTGTGGGGGAGGCTCTGGCTGTGGTCCCCTCCCCCTCTGTGCCAATGCCTGTAATTACCACTTACCCTGGTCAGTGGGCCCAGGAGACTCCATGTGTGGGCAGGGTGCTCACCCGGCCACTGGCGGGTCCCACGGGCACTGTCCGACCTTGGGCCTCATGGCTGACATTCCGGGCACATTTCCCAGCCCTGGGGCTGCCACAGGCCCACACAGGGTGGGGTGGGGGGCGTAGGCTTCAGGCTGGACAAACTAGTCAGCCTCCCAGGCTGGGCTGCCTGACCACCAACTTCCTGCTGGGCCTCCTGAGGCCCAGAGGGCCTCCACGTCTTTCCTTCTGCTTCCAGTGCCACTGTCACTGCCCGCCCACCGCGGCACGGAAGCTTCCATCGAGAAGCTCCCCCCCCCCCCCGGAAATGCCCTCTTCACATTCAGCCAGAGGGATCCTTTAGAACTGTGGCTCAGCTGCTGGGTTATACCCCCAGCGCTTCAAGGATCAGTCCTCAAGTTCTTCCCTTGAGTCACAAGGTCCTCCGTCATCTGACCTCCTCTTCTTTCTCCTCCTCCTCACTCATCTTCCAGTTATACTGACCTCCTTTGAGGTCTCTGAAATAGTCCAAGCTCATGCTGCCCCATGGCTTTTGCACCGGCTGGTCCCTCTGTCTGGAACACACTTCACCCAAGTGTCCACAGGGCACCCCTCTATCCCTTTCTTCGGGTTTCTGCTCAAATGTCTTCATATGAAGCCTCCTCTGCCGCCCCCCTTCCATCCCCTACCCAGGATCCCACCTCCCCTTTCCTGCTTTATGTTCCCCTGGGCTGCTTATCGCCATCTAAAAGCTACACATTTTATGTATCCACAAGGACGCAAGACTTTTGTCTGCCTTGGGGTGCCTGGGCGCCTCGGTTGGTTAAGGGACAGACTCTTCGGCTCAGGTCATGGTCTTGTGGTCATGAGATCGAGCCCTGGTCAGGCTCCGTGCTCAGCAGGGAGGCTGCTGGAGATTCTCTCTCCCTCTGCCTCTGCCCCTCTGCCTGATGCTCGCGCCTCTTTCTTTCTCTCTCAAATAAATAAATAAATCTTAAAAGTTAAAAAAAAAAAAAAAGGAGTTTTTCTGCTTTGTTCTCTGTTGTAGCTCCAGCGCCCAGCACCGTGCCCAGAACATAATCCGTGCTCAACAAACATTTGCTGAATGACCAAACAAACAACTCTATGAGTTCTTGGCAGATAAGGACCCTGAGGTCCCTCGGGGTAGGTGACCGGCCCAAGGCCACACAGCTAGTCTGTGACTGAGCCAGGAGAGGAGATGAGCTTGGGTTCATGAGATCCTGGAGCTGGCATCTCGGAAACTGTTTCAGGAGCATGGCAGATGGGACGGAGGCCCTCGCCATGGATCCTGACGATTCTGTTGCCCTGCCAGCCCCGGGGCCAGGCAGTGCGCTGGCTGATCCCGGAGTCCCAGCCTGCCTGCCCAAGCATTCCAGGCTCTGACCCAGGTTCCGAGCTTTCTATTTTGAGCCTCCTAGTCCTGAGGACTCTGTGTTCCCAGCAGGCAGTGCGGGCCAGAGGCTGAGCCTGGGTGTGGCTGTCACCCTAACTGGGGCCTTGTGGTGGGTGCTGGAGCTGGGGCCCTGCCGGGGAGCCCAAGCACCCAGATCCCCCAGTCCTCAGCCTGTTGTCTCCTGAGGCCTCTGGCACAAGCCTTGTTCTGTGCCTGACGGTCCCGCCTTCAAGCCCCCGCCCTCGCTGGAGTGATGTTGACTCATCCCACCTTGGACTATATACTTCTGTTTGTCCCCAGGACTTCAGGACCCATTCAAATTCTGACTCTTCCCCTTTCAAGAAGTGACCTTGGGCAAGTCACTTCCCCTCTCTGAGTCTATTGCCTCACCTGGGAAATGGGGACAAGAAGAGGACTTATCTCCTGGATTGCTGGGGACTTTGTGTGATAAATCCGGTGAAAGTGCCCTGTCCTCAGCAAATACATGGTCACGAGCCCCCTTCTGGGGGGCATTTCTTCCCCACGTGCCCTGATGTCTTTCTGCCACTCCCCTTCTCTTACCTGGGGCAGGTACGTTAATTGTCGGTTGCTTGTCTCTCTCCCCACCTAGACCGTCAACTCCACCAGGGAGGGACTTTGGTTTGCATTTTTCACTGCTCTGTCCCCTGTGCCCAGCACAGTACCTGGCACACAGTAGGTGCTCAATAAATATTTGGTGAAAGAATGAAGACATGAATAATGACCCCTTATGGAACACAGACCCCCCCCCTCAGAAAGTGTGTCCTCACTCCCCTCCTCAGCCCAGGGAGGGGGCACCTCTGGTGTTTTTGGGTACTCGGTTCCAGATCCCAGCACCCCTCCAGCTCCGTCTCATCAGGCAGCCAAGGGCGCTGTCCACATAGCATCAGCCTTATTTCCCAGGTGGGAAGAATGAGGCAGAGAGGGCATCACCTGTCTGATGGCACCCAATGGGCAGCCCCTGAGCCAGGATTCCAGCCCAGGACTCTCTGTGGCGTGGCTCAGTCTTTCCCTGGAGGGAATTGGTGGTGATGGAGAGGATGGTGGGGTCAGTGATGAGGTGCTGGGGGTAGGAGGGATGGGAAATGAGTCAGCCCCTCCTGGGTTCCGTCTGTCTTTGTGTCTCCCTGGATCCCTTTATCCCTGTCTTTGTTCTATCTCTCTTTGACTCTGTGTCTCTCTCCCTGTCTTGTGTATTTGACCCACTGCAGCAGAACCCTGGCTTGGGGGTGGGCATGTGGGTGACGTGGGAACCGCTGGCTTCCCCCAGCCCCAGCATCATGGCAGGGGCTGCTAAGCGTGGAGGGGGCTCTCCCCTGGCAGCTCCCCCCATTGTATCTCTTTGAGGGCAGCCTTCCCAAAGTAATCAATTCAATATTTTATTTCCTCAATGCTGGGACATCTTGGACAAGTTCCCTCACTCTCTTCTCTGTGCATGGGGGCTCTGGTGGTATCTACTCCTTTAGTATGTTGTGAGAAGAAAAGAGAGTCCATGAAAGGAAGAGCTTGCCTTGGCCCCAAGCACGGCAGGTGCTCGTGGAGTCGTTCAAGGGTCCCCTAGATGCTCCCTAAGGCCTCCCCAAGGCTAGCCTGACGCTGGGAGGACAGAAGGCAGGATGGGGGTGGGGGCACAGGTGCCAAAGACATGGTCCTTGTCCTCACCTAAAGGCTGGAGACTTTCAAATGCTTCTCTCCAACCTGGATGTCTCCCCGGACTCCAGACCCGAGTCTCACCCACCCTCCTCCCCATTGCTGCTGGGATGACTAATAGCCCAAAATTCAGTACAGCCACCACCCTACCCCTGACCCTCTCCCAAAATGATCCCTGTCTTAGTTACTGGCTCCTAAATCAGGAAACAATCAGGTTCACCCCCAAACCTAGGAGTAATCCTTGACCCTTTGTTCTCAGTAGCCCATACATCTGATCACTCACCACATGCTATTGGCACTCCCCACCCCCCATCTCCAGTGCCCTGTGCTGGTCCAGGCCACCAGCATCACCCATCTGGGGGTCTCATGCCTACAGTTTGTTCTCCACACACAGCCAGAGGGATTCCCTTAGACCTAAGTCAGATCCTGTCCCTCCCCTGCTCAGAGACCTCTCAGGGCTCCCACCTTGCTCAGAGTAAAAGCTGAAGTCATCCCCCTGGCCCTCAAGGCCCTGTGTAATCCCCTCCCCCAGCAAACCCTATACCTCTCTGATGACGCCATCTCCTCCCACCCTCCCCCTTGCTACTCCTTTCCAACCCAGTGACCTCCTTGCTGTTCCTCTAATAAGCCTCAGACCTTTCTACCCCGGGGCCTTTGCACATGCTGTTTCCTGTGCTTGGAAACCTCACCTGCCATGTATTCATATGACTCACTCCTTCACTCCCTTGAGGTCTCAGCTTGGATGCCATCCCTCAGAGCAGCCTTCTCAGAGCCCCCTTTCCTTGCCAGCATCAGTATCTTCCACCTCCTTTTTACTCTCTCTCTCTATACCCTGATTCTGCTTTATTTGTCCTTAATGAGTGGAGGAGATTGTCCAGGGGAAAGGTACCCCCAAGAAGGGATAGCATGCAAAAAGACCTGGGACTGTGAGCAGTGAGGAGGTCCAGGGTGGTGGCAGAGGAGAGGTTGGTGAAGACAGGATGGCGTGCTGAGCTCCAGGATAAAGCGTTGTCGAACAGTCAGTAGGCTAGGGTTATCCTGGTTCTTTTACTCCCTGGCTGTGTGACCTCAGGAAACCCTGTCCCTGTGTGCACCCAAGAATCTTCAATTCCTGGTAGAGACCACCTAAGTGGATCCATTATTTGACAGATAGGGAAACTGAGGCTACAAAACTTCTATGATCTAGTTAAAGGTCAACCCAGGTATAGGAATAAAGCAGGAATTCACAACTTAGTGTGAATGAATTCCCTGGGTTCTTGGCTACCCAGTGTCCTCAAGACCTCAGAGGGCCTGGGAGGCAGGGTGAGTACGGGGCTGAGGCTCCCAGGGCTGGGTAGAGAAAGGAGAAGCACCAGGCCGGTGAGGATAGGATGTAAGTTTGCTGGGATACACAATCACCACATCCGTGGTTATGACACGGGGGACACATGCTATCTGGGAGTCACCCCTGGGCCACACAGCCTTGTCACTTAAACTTCCCCCTCCATGCACAGTTTGATTTGTACTCTGCTCCCTGAGCTACCATTTCCTGACTGTGTGACTCTGGGAAAGTCACTTCCCCTCTCTGAGCTTCAATTTCTTCTTCCGTAAGGGGAGATAATGGAAGTACCCAGCCCGCTGGTTGTTGGGAGGATTCACCCCACCCCTGCCACACTGACCCACTTGCTATCCCTCAAACGTGCCATGCATGCTCCTACCCCAGGGCCTTTGCACTTCCCATTCTCAGTGCCTGCTATACTTGTCCCAAAGGTGGCTTGCTCTCACTCCTCCTTCAGGTCTCTGCTCCAATACCACAGTTCAGTGAGGCTTCCTCTGACCCCAGACACCTCCTTCCTCTCTTAGTTTGTCTCTGTAGCTCTTACCAGTACGTGAGGCATCATGGTTTTGCTTATTTGTCTGTCTACTTCTCCGAGGAATGCAGCTCCATTTATGTCCCTCACGATCACTGTTACGTTCCTATCCCCCAGCATGGCAGCTGGCACAGGAAGGAGCTCACTGAAGACTTGCAGAATGGCTGAATGAATGAATGAATGGATACCAGGCGCTCAGCACCGTGCCTGACCCATACAAAGCACTCCATCCCCAATGGGGTGAACGGTGTTATTCTCGGCAGCAACTTCCCAGTGCCCCTTCACTCCCAGCTGCCTTAAACCCTGCTCTCACCAGCCCTGTGCTCCTGCTTTGTCTGCCAGCCCAGCTCCCTGCTGCCGGCACCGTCTTGTCCCTGGGTCAGGGCGACCTCTGGGGAGTCACAGGGCTGTGGGGCAGGCTTCCCCAGGCTCTGCCTCTGGCTCCTCTTACATCCCCGGGGGGCAGAGGCTTCTGGGAAATGGGCAGAGCCATGCTTTGAAGTTCCCCTGGGTCAGACCCACCGAGCTCCTGGGCCTTCCTTCGATGTTGCCTGATATGACCCTGCTATTGCACAAACGGGACAGTGAGAGGGGCAGCCGGGGTCCCGGAGCATTCAGGGCGGCGCCCCGAAACAGGCCTGGGATTCAGGTGCCCGTTTTCCAGATGGCAAGACTGACTCTCGTAGAGGCTTTGAGACCAGGTTTGAATCTCATCCTCCTGCTTCCTGGCTGTGGGATCTGAGGCTTGTCCCTCAGTCCCTCTGAGTGACAGTTTCCTTGTGACAGTAGAATGGCGTGCTAATGGTTTCCAGTTCACGGGGGTGTTTGGGAGGACAAGACCAGCCATCTGGTGGCGTCTTGGGTCTTTGGCCCCTCCCCTGGGCCTCAGGTGTCCCGGCTCCAGAGTCCCCTGGGCTCTGGCCACTGGGACCTGGCGCTGAGCCTCACGGCTGGGGTAATCCACGGTCCCCAGGAGGCTGCTGCTGCTGCCGCTCTAGTTTTTTCCCTCCCCGACTTCTCCCCTCCTCAGCCTGGCCTCCCTTCTCCAGAGCCAGCTTGTTTTTGTTTTCTGTTTTTACGGCTCCATAAATGAGTCACGAGCCTGATTTGATTTAATTTCGTTGTAACTGTTATCTTTTCAGGCTTGTTTTTTTCCACTCAGTTACTCACGAGACCACAAAACCTAAACAGGACGGGGCCTTCCCCAGCTTCCCCACGGCACGGCTTCCCGGGCCTCTGGGGCTCAGGGCCAGGCTCAGCGGCTCCCGGAGGACTGAGGTGGGATCCGGGGGGCTTCTGGGGACTAGGCATTCAGTGTGCTGTGCAGGGCTGGGGGTCTTGAGTCCCAGGGCGGTAACCCTCATCATTGCTGTGTGACCCTGGAAGCGTTGTTTAAGCTCTCTGGGCCTGATTCCTCCTTGGCTAGGTTTAGAACAGGGAGTCAGAAACTCAGACATCTCGGGATCAGGAGGTGACATGACGAGTGAGGTGGGCTGGGTAGTGACTGCCACGAACTGGAGAGAATAGGCCCTTCTCAGGGGACAGCTGCCTCTTGGCCGGCACTCGGCCCAGATCTTTCGATTTACCAAGAGAAGCCAGAAATCCGAGGTTGCATGTGAAAAGTCCTGATTTCTAAATGCTGGCCAATGAATCAAATTAAAAACAACAAACAACCCAACTCTGTGGACGCGTCTGCTTTAGAAGGTTCTAGAAGACTCAGCCCTGCCCACACTCCAGCTGAGGCTGGAGTTCCTTCTCCTTCCACACCTTTGCCAAGCATCTCCTTCTGCTTGGAACAGTCTCCCCTCTTCCTCTCCTCATCGTTCTGGATGATGAGTGTGTCCCTGCGTTCCTGCTGCCCCCTGGGTGCCCCTGGTCACTGTGGGGTGGGGGAGCCCCCTTTGAGGCATTTCTCCCACTGGCAATAAGCTCAGGAGGATGACATCAGGAGCCAGTGAGGGGTTAAGGAATGGGGGTTGAGGGGGAAGGCAGGACCCTGGCCAGGGGGAAGGAGGGGTTGAGGGCTGCTGCTCCAAGCTTGGGTAAGGGCATGTGACTGGTGTGCACCAATCAGGTGTATCCATGCCACTTTTATGAATCAGAAGTTGGAAATGTTGGGGGTGGGGCGCAGGAGTCCATTCTGGGGTGGGTGGGGCCACAGCTTCCTCTACTTTCCAGAGGCTGCAGTGGGCGGGCTGATTCTAGGGGCAGTGACCAGGGCCCAGTGGTAGCCACAGTGCAGACAGAATAATTTAGCAGAAATTCCTCTCTCTGTGATTATTTAGAGATGGTCAAATGTAATGAAACTGCACTTGGACTCTGCTGTTTTGCAGTTTTGTTTAAATATATTTAAATATAGTAACACACGATTGACTTTGTTCATCCTAAGAATTTGCCTAATTATGTGTGAAGAGAAAATCAATATATTTTCACCTTTTTTTTTTTTAAAAACATTGCAAAATAGGGTCCTCGTCAGATTTCTTTAAGCTGGATCTTTATTTTGAAATTTTGGCCCTGATTCTGGATGAGTTCACTCTATGTGGCTTTTTCCTGGGCCAAATTGTCTACCTTTGTTTTCAGAATTTCCGTGTGAGTTCTCTAGGAATTCTCTCCCCTACACCACCAGGCACAGCTGATGTTCTGTGAGGGGCTCCCAGGATCTCCAATGCCCTGGAATGTCTCCCAAGCTGGGGCCCATTATCCATCACCCCCACTGGTGGCCTCAGCCTTCCAACCTTCTGGCCCAGCCCCTACCTCCCCTGCTGTCTTGCTCTCTGGCCTTTCTCTCTCCAAGCCAGGACCTGGGGGACCCTCAGCGGTGCTCCAGCCTGGTATAGAAAGTCAATGGGTGCTCAAGGTCATGGAGTCCTGGAAACAGAGAATTCTTTCCTCCAGGACAAAGGAATCCTGGCTTTCAGTCGACCAAGCCCCCGCAATTCTAACAGTCTAATGCATGGGGAGCCTGGTAGTAGACCCAGACCCCTTAGTAGATATTTACTGAGCATCTATTATGTGCCAAGCACATCAGGGAACAAAACAAGCGAACTCCATGCCTTTGTGGCACTTACATTTTAGCAGTGGAGACAATCAAGAAATAAAGGAGTAAAAGAGCATATCTGATGGTGAAATCAGTAGTGAAGGGGGACAGGGAGTATAGGGGCTGTAGTATCACATGGCCCATCACAGAAGGAACAGGAGGCTGGAGGAAACTGAGGGCACCAGCCCTGCAGGCATCTGGGGCAAAGTGTTCCAGATGGTGGGAAGCGCAGATGCAAATGCCTTGATGGGAAAAATTTTGCATTGTTGGAGAAAGATAAGGGGAACAATCTGGCCAGTGAGCAAGGGTGGGGTGGGGGACAGTGGGGCCCAGATCACTCACTGCTATTGGGGCTTGGGAGGAGGAGCTTGGATTTTATTGCAAGTGAAGTGGGAGCCCCTGGAGGGTTGTGACCCAGAAGGGGCAGGGTCTGACTTAGGTTCCGGCACAGGGTTTCCCACCCTGGGCACTATGGGCATTTGTCCAGCTGGTTCTCTGTTGTGGGGGGCTCTCCTGGGCATTGCAGGAGGCTGGGCAGCTAAGCAGCACTTCTCACCCTGGGAGCCGCTAGCCCTTCTCCCCACACCCAGTTGTGACAACTAAAAATACCTCCAGACATCGTCAAATGTGCCCTGGAGTACAAAACTGCCCCCAGTTGGGAACTACTGGTCTAACAGGATCCCTGTAGCTTAGAATGAGGAGAGCAGGCTGTAGGCATTCCAGGGAGGGCGAGGGAGTGGAGGGAGGGGAAGGAGGCGAAGCCCTTGGATTCTGAGGCTATTTTGAAGGCGAGGTGAGCAGGACTTAGATCACACCCGGAGAGCGGGAGGGAGACAGAGTCCACCTAAGGTGTTTCAGGAAGGAAGTCTGAGACTGAAGGAAGCCTTGGGACCCCCCTTCCAGTGCAAGGATTGCCACCTCCAGGGCAGATGGTGATGTGGCCGGCAAGAGGGGCAGGCCTGTCTCAAGGGTGGGTACGGCTCAGTGTCAGCCCAGCGGCGCCATGTGGGAAGGCCAGGATTTCCAGTTTTCCACAAGAAGCTATAAATCTGCATTGACTCTTCTGGAGTTTTCAGTGTTGGGGAAATCTACAAATAGACCAGATTTGTCCTGAGGCCCATGCGTCTGACATTCCTGTCCCCCTCCAGCCCTCTCATCTTGCGGATGGTGGGGGTGCCCCAGAGGAGAATCGGAGGGGCGGCTTTGGAGGAGGGTGGCTTCCCCTGGGTCAGGCTGGGGCTGGCAGCCCTCAGGGAGGGAGGTGGGGCTTGGACTCTGAAGAAGGGTCAGCTGCAGACTCAAAAAGAGGAGAGGGCATTCCAGGAGTTGGGGGAGTTTGAGCAAGGGTTTGGAGGTGGGAATATGGAAGACTGTTTTCGGGGAGGAGGGAGATAAGAAAAGATGGAACCAGGAGGGAAGAGAAGGAGATAATGGGGTGGTGGGGGGCGGAGATTTATCGGGAAATACATGAAGAGGCCAGACCAAAAGCGGGACTGAAAAATATCACAAAAGGACTTTAATAATATTAATAATTGCACTTCCGAAATTGTTTGGCAACAAGCAGCTCATTTATTTTACCACTGACTTTGGGTTCTTGGCAATTCCCACGTACACGAGGGAGTGTTTGCCCAACAAGGAACATTCTCATTTGCAGATTGTTTTCAAACGGCACGAAAATTTTCGTAAATACTAAATTAGGAATTTAATACTGAATTGTGAAGTTTGAGTGGATTAATGAAAGATTTATTAATTTCAATTTAGCAGGTTTCTGTAAGTATTTTAGAGGTAAAACCATTTCTTTTCCAAATCTCTCTTGCAAATTTTCCACCTCACAGCAGCCAAAATTTGAGGTGATGTGTGCAAAAATAGCTAATGTGTAATGAAAGAAAGGGATAAGTGAGGTTTAGAGAGTGTGCTTTCAACGGGGAGGATCAAGGCAGGCTCCCTGGAGGAGGTGGTTTTGAACCCAAGTGGCAAAGGATGGGTGAAATACAGACTAGGCAGATGGGTTAGGGTAAGTGAAGGCATGCCAAGTGGAGGGCCCTGTGTGTGCAGGTATAAAGGTGGGAATCATGGGGTGAGGGCTTGGACCTAGGGAGCTGGGGCTGGGGCTTTGCCATCCAGAGGCACTACAAGAAGCAAAGGGCAAAGTTAAGACCTGTCAGAAGCACAGCCAGGCCCAAGAGCAGAGAGTGTGAAGAAGGATGAGGAGGTGACCTCCTCTATTTAAATTGCTCATGGGTCCAAAAGGGTGGCAGAGAGCATGGCTGCCTTGTCCTTCTACCCGTGGCCTCGGGCCTCTTTCCCTCACCCCAGCGGAGTCTTCTTAGGTGGAATATCAGAAAAGCCACCTGCGTTAAGTGTCTGCGGAATGCCCAGCTCTCCCTCCCACCAGCAGAATGAGGGAGGTGTTATGATGCCCATTTTACAGAAGACATGGAGGCCCAGAGAGGTTATGCTCCCCACCTGAGAACACGCAGTAGGACTGGAACCCACACGTGCCCAAGCCCTAAGTCCGTGTTCTCACCTCTGCTCTGTAATGACTCTCATGGGCTCCCACCAGGTCTAGCTCCCTGTGACCTGAGCACCAGAGTCATCCCTATCTATCAGGGAGGTAAAGCAAGGCTCAGAGCAGTGGAGTCACTTCTGTCCCATGACACCCATAGAGTGGGTGGAGCCGGTATCTGTGTCGCGGGGGCCAGCTGACTCTGGAGCCCGCTCTCTTGCCACCAGACCACACAGCTGCTTGCCTTCCTAGGCCTCTGATTCCTCGTGGGATAAGTCGGGGTGGGGACAATGTGTACCTGATGAGATCCATGTGAGGATCAGAGGTGGCACATATCAGTCACCTAGCTCTGTGCGGAGCACTTAGTAGGTGCTTTAAAAATAACGGCTGGGATTACTTGTGTGACGGTGGCTGCATATTAAATGAGTGACTGAATGTCAGACACTTAGAGTGGTGCCCTCAAGGGCCCTGATGTGCCTGAGGACGCATAGTAGGTGCTCAAGAAATGCTAGGTGTTCTTATTCCTGGACCTACCCTGGGGGACAGCCTGATACCCTTCCAAACCTGCTTCTGTCCCAAGGGGCCTTCCCTGTGTGTCTGCCTTCATCTGGCAGACTGGCCTCAGGGTCTAGGTTAGGATTTGGGGGTTTGGAGGATGCCGAGCCTTTTGCCCTTCAGTCAGACAGCTGTCAGGAGCACTGGATGACGAGTCTAGACATCTGGATTTGAACCCTGGACTCACTGTGTGGCCTCTGGCAAGTGCCTTGCCCTCTCTGAGCCTCAGTTTCCCCTTTCCTCTGTGGAGCCGGGGCCAGGCTGCCTCGGGAGGTGCTCACCCTGCACAGGGATGGGGGCAGTTCCTGTGTCCCCTGGGGCCACCAGTCCCCACCTCCTGCCTTCTGTGCTGTAGGCCCGCCCGGCTCAGCTGTGACGACCAACCAGCCAATCTGTTTACTGAACTGACTGACCCCTTCCGGGAACTCGGCCCAAGCTTCCCAGAACTCGGGTATTAATGACCCGGAGCCACATGACAGAGCATGACACAGCACTTTTGGACGCGGGGCAGGGCCCAGAGGGGCGCGTGGGGGGCGGTGGCCCAGCCCCCAAGCCCTGCTGGCTGGTGAGTCAACCCGGCCTCCTGCAGCTTCCCGATCCCAGCCACCCTGCTGCCCTCCCCCCACGCCCAGGACCTCCTCTCCCCAGCAGGGCCACCCCTGGACCCTCGGACTTCTGCCCCAGTGACCTAGAAGAGATCGTGGGTGATCAGGGCTGCCCTCTGGGGTTACGGAGGGGGAAAGCAAGGCCCAGAGAACTGGAGTAAATAACTGTAAGCACTTATTAAGCATTTATGGCATTCCAAGTGCTGGCAAATAGCTCATCCTAGTCTTACGATAACTCTATGAAACGATGAAGGCCAGATGGGGAAATTGAGGCTCAGAGGGGAGCGAGGGCACACAGCTGTGAAGGGCTACACTGAATCCCAGCAGCTCTTTTTGGCCTTGGGCGATCTCCTTTCAGTCCTTCAACAACTCAACAGAGAGGGGCCGCGTGGTCTGTTCGATGGCTGGGGAAACTGAGGCCCAGCAGGGCTGAGTACCCTGACTGCAGTTTCAGCACTGGTCGGCTTCAGGGTCCAGTGCTCGGAGCCAGTGCTTGCCACATAGTGCTCACATGCTGTCCGGGGGGTGACAAGGGTGGGTGACTGCATACACGGGCTTTGGTGCTCGGCAGAGCTGGGTTCGAATCCTGACTGTGCCTTTCTCTGGCTGCCTGGCTGGCAGCATGCTGTTGCACTCTGCTATGCCTCGGTTTCTTCACTGGCAAAGGGTCATTGTCATGGTCCTGACCTTGTAGCGTGGCCATGAGCACTGCGTGTGGTGGTCCAACAGTGCCTGGGCCTACAGAAAGTGCTCCATGGATACTGATGGTCATGGTCTTCTGCATCTTCTCTGGGCCTGGAGCTCGGAAGCCATGTTGGGGTCAGTCCCTGGGCCCCAAGCCTGCCTCCTTCGCTCTTTGCTGCCCCAGGGCAAAGTGCGAGTGGTGGTTTTTATGGGGCTGGGAACCAGACAGGTTCTGGAGCTCAGAGGAAGCTACCTGGTTCCCAGTCCCTGAACTTTGGGCTGGGGTGGGGGTAGGCAGGGGAAGGGCAGAACTTCAATGATCTTCCCTTCATGTTACAATCACTGCTTGAGCACCTACTGTATACCAGACTGTAGGGAACAAAGTGACGAACAAGATCTCTGCCTGCATTCTGGTGGAGGACACGGGAGATCAGCAAACAAACCCATGAACAGATAAGACAGTTTCAGAAAAGGAGAAGACCATGACAGAGATAAGTAGGGGTGTTCTGGAGCTGCGTGAATCAGAGAGGGCTTCTCTGAGCAGGTAGTGTGGAGAGACATCTGAAGGAAGAAAAGAAAAGGACCCCAGGAGAAGGGACTTTCAGCAGGGGGAACAGCAAGGGCAAAGGCCCTGGAGTGGGTTTGGGCTTAGACTGTTCCAGGAGGGGACGCCTGGGTGGCTCAGTGGGTTAAAGCCTCTGCCTTTGGCTCAGGTCATGATCCCAGGGTCCTGGGATGGAGCCCCACATCAGGCTCTCTGCTCATCAGGGAGCCTGCTTCCCCCTCTCTCTCTCTGCCTGCCTCTCTGCCTACTTGTGATTTCTGTCTGTCAAATAAATAAAGTCTTTAAAAAAAAAAAAAAAAAAGAATGTTCCAGGAGAGGCACCTGGGTGGCTCAGTGGGTTAAAGCCTCTGCCTTCGGCTCAGGTCATGATCCCAGGATCCTGGGATCGAGCCCCGCATCGGGCTCTCTGCTCAGCAGCTTCCCTTCCTCTCTCTCTGCCTGCCTCTCTGCCTACGTGTGATCTCGGTCTGTCAAATAAATACATAAAACCTTAAAAAAAAAAAAAAAAAGAACGTTCCAGGAAATGTAGGAGGCCAGGTGGCTGGACAGCCCTGGGGATGGGAGTGAGTGACAGGAGATGATGCTGGAGAGGTCAGCAGGACCGCGATCATGTAGGGATTTGTGGGCTGAGAGCCACTGGCAGGATCTGAGTCAGGAGGGCACTGATATGACCCAATTTGATGGACAACAAGCTTTCACTTAACTCTGACGTTCAAATTTTCTACCCATCTGACAGAGGAGTTAACTATGGCCTAGGCCAAGTTCACCCAGAAAGTCAGTGGCAGGGTGGAGATGAAACCGAGGGTGGATGGACGGCCAGGGCAGGGCATCCACCCCAAAGGAGAGGGAAGTAAGACATGGGCTGAAGACTAGAGGGCCCATGGGTCAGCAGAATGGGGCCCTGCGGCCTGGAGCACTGCAAGCTTCCTGGCAGAGGAGCGCCCTCTAAGCTGAGGGCGGGGTGCTGAGGTGCTGGAAGGGTGGTCTGGGTAGTGGGAACAACATGTAGAGGGGAGGGGTGATGGGCCTTTGGAGTGAAATTCTAGCTCCTCCCCCTTGGCTCCGAGGCCTCCTGGGATCGGGATCCTCACCACATGTGTGCCAGGCCTGGGCTGGGCCCTGCGGACAGCAAGACAGGCACCTGTTCACTCTCCTGGGGCCCAGGGTCCAGAACTGGGGCCAGCACAGAGACGGGTTGGGGCCATGGGGGGCAGGAGGCCAGAGGGGAGTGCGCTCCCACCCTGGCTTTTATAAAACTCCCGAGATCCAAATCTCAGTTCTGTGACATCTTCACTGTGACCCAAGCCAAGCCACTATATCTCTCTGAGCCTTGGTTTCCTCCTCTGCAAATGCCACCTGGAAAGATATTGTCAGAACTCCGTGAGATCATTCATTCATTCATTCATTCGTTCACTGTGTTTTGAGCACTTACTACGTGTCAGGCATTAGCTTCGGTGCTGGGGACACAGCAGTGTTGAAAATCTTTGCTCTGAGGGGAGAGGTGGTAGTTAAGGACGTGACTCCGGAGCGGGGGGAGCTCCTGCTCACCACTCACCAACTGTGTGACCTTGAGCGAGTTACTTTACCTATCTGAGCCTTATCTGTAAAGTGGCGTAATCAGAGCCTTGTAGGGCTGCTGTAAAGACATAAGAGTTGACACCTGTGACGTGTTTAGCACGGAGGAGTCGGGGACGCAGTAGGTGCTCAGGAAGTAGTCTCCGTGCTTGCGCTCAACGGGGGGAGACAATAAGCAGGCAGATGGCAGGTGAGAGGACAAGATGGTGTCTGATGTGGGATGTGACAATACCAGCTCTTAGCACCAAGCAGGTTGGTACCGAAGTGTGTCTCCTTCCTTGTCCCCTTCTGAGCCCAGCTTGGACTATGATAGGGACCTGAGGCTTGGGAGTCTGTACAGAAGCTGGGAAGCTCTGTGCTGATACAAACCCAGGGCTGAGTTTTGGGGCCAGGGAGGGCAGAGCCATCCCCACCACCCCTCTGTGCCCCCACACTCCCTGCACCCCGTCCCCAGCAACGATTGCAGCCTGGGTGGCTGGGGCGAGCCGGGGCCTGCCTGGCGGGTCCCCAGTAATGACACTCATTACACAGGTGTCTGGCAGCACAGGGGTAGGGAGGGCCCCAGGGGCCGTGTTCACATGGCACCCAGCCAGCCCACCCTAGGCCCTTCCTCATCCTTTGAGTCTGGTGCCCGGGGCAGGCAGGCAGGTTGGGGGAGAGGAGTTGGCACAGAGCCAGCTGGCGCTTGGTAAAAGGAGGGAAAGTTGAGAAGTTTGGGTGCCAAGGGCTGATGTGGAGGACGGGGTAGAGGGTGCTGGGTGGTGGTGGTGTGGTGCGTGTGTGCACGCTCACGTGTGGTGTGTGCGGGGGCACAATCAGTCCAGGCATCCCTCCAGCCCGTCCATGGGGAGGTGAGAGGAGCCATGTAGATAGATGCAACCCTGATGGCCCCCGACTGGGTCAAAGTCTCCCACCCCCATTTCATTTGTTTGCTAATTGGTGGGCGCCAAGCTGTGCTGGGTGACGTCAGCCCCAATGCTGGGCCAGCCCTAGACTCTGCCATCTAAGGTTCCAGATCCGTGGAGAGACAGATGCCAAACCAGGGGCATAAGAAATCCCAATGAAGACTTTTGTGGAGGAGAATAAGGCAGGCTGAGGACAGAGAGAGCAATCGGATGGGGGCAGGAAGGGCCCCCTCCGAGAGGCCAACCTTAGAGCGGAGGCCTAAGAGCTGGGCAGCCATGGCAAGATCTGGAGGAAGAGGGTTCTGGGTGGGAGGAACAGCAAGTGCAAAGTCCCTGGGGCGGCATCAGCCTGGTGTGTTTGCAGAGCATGCCCTAGGTAGAGGAGTGACTGAAGAGAGCAGGGAGGAGGCAGGGTCAAGTGTGGGCAGAGCCAGAACTCATGGACCGGGGTCAGCAGTGCGGATCTTATTTGCAGTACGAGAAGTTTGGCACCTGGTAGACATAGAGATGGGGCAGCCCTGGGGTGAATGGGTTGGAAGAGAGTAGGGGCCAGGCCCTCTGGGTATGGGAACAATCAGCTTTTAGACCCACAGACAGGAACGTGGGCTGCCCAATTTGTGTTTGAACCTCTTCTCCCGGGTTCAAATCCCCTGGCTCCTGCAGCCTGTTATTAAGCTGGCTGCACCCTGGGGCGCCTGCCTTCATCCCCAGACAGAGCCCGGCCTGCCTGCCCTGAGGTCGACCCTGGCCCCCAGATGGGAGTGGATGGGCAGGACTGTGAACCCCTGCACCCACCCCGGCCCCCACCAAGGGCCAGATCTACTTCTGAGAGCTGGAGGGAGGCTGTGGAACCCTGAAAATCTCCAGGTTTCACGTACAGAAACTGAAGTGCAGAGAAGGAGAGGGCATGTCCTAGAGCCTCGTGGTGGAAAGCTGGTGGCAGCACCCAGAACGCCTTGGTCATTGCTCGTATCTCTCTCCACTTCCTCCCCGGTCCGCTGGGCTCTTCTCAGTGCGACTCTGGCCAGGGGAGAAGTTGGTGTCTGGGCAGGGCCAGAGGAAAGAGCTGGGGCCAATTTGAGAGGCCTCTTAATTGAGCCCTATAGATAGAACTGACCGACAGCCGAGATAGTGAGTTTCTCATCACTGGAGGCATGCAAGCAGACCCAGAAAGCAGTCTTTCATCTACTTACAAGGTTGCAGAGAGGTTTAGATGAAGGAGAGACCACCTCCCTTTAAGCTCTGCGATTTCACAGGATCTCAGCCTAATCCTCTGTTGGAGCCTGTTTCCCCACTGTAAATTTAATTAATTAGCTAGTTAATTAATAAATCTGACTGTGATAGAAGAACAGCCTTGATAATGAAACTCCCCTGCTTTCAGTTCTTCCTGGACATCCCAGGTCTCTGCAGACAGCTCCACCCTGCTCCATGGCCCAGGCATCCCACAGCCTTGGCCCCTGAAGCCTCTCCCTCCCTCTCCGATGAAGCCACTCTGACTTCCTCACTTGTTCACATCATTCTCCCTTCTTGTGGTGTTGATGCTGTTGGATACCAGGCCGAGTGTTCTCTGTAATTTAAATCCCCCATCACAGCTTTGCGCAGTGACAGTACCATAGTCAATGAGATTTATCCAAGGCGCGATTATTGCTAATGAAATCCCCCATCAGCCCGGTGGGATAAATACTATTATGGTGTCCATTTTACAGGTGAGGAAGCTGAGTCTCAGAGAGGGACAGTCTCTTGCCCAGAGCTGCAGAGCCTGGAAGCAGAGGAGTAAGGATTTGAACTCAGGCCATCTGGAACTTAATACCCCTCTCTTTTCTTCTTGCCTTATGTAACTTATTTTCATCTTCAGAATTTTCCTCAATAGTCTCCTTCTCCAGGAAGCCTTCGCTGACTGCCTTCCCAATCCTTCTCCCATGCCCTTCCTGACTTTCCCCATTGCTTCACTAATCACATCACTTCGTAATCATCTTTCTTTTTACTCAATGGCTTTATTGAGGTGTAACAGAGACAGACATACCGTAACTGGCACATGTCCTAGTGTGCACTTTGATGCGTTTTGGCACATGTGTGCACTCATGAAGCCACCAGCACAGCCAAGGTGGCCAACAGATCCATCACCTCCATGGGTTTCCTTGTGTCCTTTTGTCACTCATTCCTCCTGCCCCCCACCTCCACACTCCAATCGCCAGGCAACTGCAGAAGGCTTTCAGTTGCTGTGGATCCGTCTGTGTTCTCTAGAATTTTCTTTAAGTAGAATCATATAGCATATTTAACCTTTGTTGTCCTTCTTTCCCTCAGCATAATGATTATGAGGTTTACCCGTGTTGTTGCAATTTTTGCGGGGGGGTATTTGCCCCGCTCCCCATCAGACTGTGAGATCCCCAGGATGAGAGACTTGCTTGTGTCTGTGTCCCCAGCACCCGGCACAGGGCTGGGCACAGAGGAAATGCCTAATAAATGTTGACTGGCTAGCTGGCAGGAGGATGGGGATACATCCAAGTGGGGAAACGGCAGGCACAGTTGCATGGCAACCAGGAGCCCAAGGACTGACTATCAAAACAGCCCCTGGAATGATCTGGAAGCTTCATGGCCCCATCAGATAAGCACATCCGCTCATCCCTGTGGCTGTCTCTGTGGAACAAAGATGTGGATTGCACAATTGGGCTTGGGCTGAGGAGGCACTTACTGGCCCCTTTATCTGGCGTGGGCATCCGGCTCCGTGTTCTAGAACTGCACAGCCCACACCTCCCAGCAGGCCATACGTCCTGGGCTCTGGCAGCACCAGTGGGCGGGCAGGTAGGTGGCGGGAAGGGGAAGTGGCCAGCCGGTCCTCCCCAAACCAGTTGGACTCCTTCACAGAGGTTTCTGGAGGTGCTCTGGGAGCTGAGTAAGGGAGAGCAGGAGGCCGCGGTAAAGGGAAGAGGAGGAGGAGGAGGGAGGAATCATTTAATTAGTGAATATTATGGGGAATTTCCAGTTCATGCCCCATCAGGCTGGGCAGTGATGCTGTGGGATTACTCAGGCGGTTTCCAGGTACCAGCCTCTGCCGCAAAGGCTCAGCATGGCCCAGAGGCCTCTAGGTCTCATCTACACCATTGGCTGGAAACTCAGCTAGTCAAGGTGAGAAAGTAGCAGGCTAGACAGAGCTACACCATGGGACAGAGGCTGCAGCAGATGCCGAGCCCACGCATGCACTTCCTTCATCCGTCCTACCCAAGAAGATCTCATTGCTCATTCCTAAACTGAAGAACCGAGGCTGGGGGCTCTGGAGTTGGCTGAGGTCACATAGGGGCCTTCGGGGAACAGGGAGAACTTAAGAATAAGAGGTCATTTTGGAATGACCCCTTCAACAACATTCTTTTGACAAATACTTATTGAACACCTACTGTGTGCTGGGCAGTGCTCGGCCCTGGGGATTAAAAAAGAGTCCTGGACACTGGGGTGCCTGGGTGGCTCATGGGTTAAGCCTCTGCCTTCGGCTCGGGTCCTGGTCTCAGGGCCCTGGAATTGAGCCCCGCGTCGGGCTCTCTGCTCAGCGGGGAGCCTGCTTCCTCCTCTCTCTCTGCCTGCCTCTCTGCCTCCTTGTGATCTCTGTCTGTCAAATAAGTAAATAAAATCTTAAAAAAAAAAAGAGTCCTGGACACAAATATCATGTATTGCATCTTACCTCCAAATGGAACAGTTTTGGAGGGCAGAGACTGTTCTGTGGAATTTTGTTTTCTTGTTTATGAAAACAAGGAGTTTTGACCAGGCTAGCATTTCTCAATTGGGGTTCTAAAGGACATGGATTCTCTGAGATATTAATAGGAGTGATGTGGGGACAGGGTTCCATGGTCCAATGAGTCTGAGAATTACCAAGTTTAACAATGTTAATGTTTGCTGCAGGACTTATCAGAGTTTTTAATGCCTTACGTTCAGTGAACATCTAAGTAGATAGGTGTTCAGAATCACCCTTTGAGATATCAAAGGGAACTTATTCACTGTGTTTCTGTCTTTCCTGTCCACTGTTTTCCTGTCTCTATGAATCCTTTGGATTTTGGATGCCATCTCCCCCAAGGAGACTTCTGAATCTCAAATGTACCTAAGTTGCTTCCGGTAGGGGCACCTGCCTAGAGCTCCCTTTAACCTCTTAAGATTTTCTGCCTTGACTTGTAACTGTCTGTTCCCATCACTAGACTGTGAGCTTCTCTTGGGAGGGGCCGGCTGTGATTCATCTCTTGGTTCCGGTATAGGAAACAGAATGAATGGATAGGGAATTTAATGGGTGGAAGGATGGGTGATGATTTGCTGGATGGGTAGACGGTCAAATGGGTGATTTGATGGCTGGGTACATAGGTGGATGGATGAGGGAACTGTTTATGGGTGGACAAAATGGATGAAGAGACAGATAAATGGAAGGTAGATGATTCAATAAACAATGATAATGATAATGAAATGATCATGAAATGATCAATGATAATGATACAAATAACAAAAATTATCAATGAAAACAATGATAATGAAATGATAAACAATTGAAGTAATGGATGGGTAGATGGATGGAGGGATGCAGGAAGGATGGATGAGTAAAGAAATCAATGGGTAAATGGTTAGATGGATGATGGGTGGGTGGTTGAATAAATAAATGGATGATGGATGATAATTTATGACACAGCTGGTGTGGATGATTTCATGGTTGAATACTGTGAATTATTGATGGGGAATGAATAGGCAAACATATAAATAAATGAGCAAATAAATTAATAAATGAGATGTTGGCTAAGTCAATAGATGGCTAGGTGAGTAAACGCATAAAGGGATAAATGAATAGATGGATTGGTGATTCCATGAGTGAATGGATGGGTGGATGGATGGATGGTTGGGTGGATGGATTAGTTAATGGGAGGATGGATGGATGGGTGGATGGAGGATAGGTGGGTGGATGAGTGAGTGGATGGATGGGTGGATGGGTAGATGGGTGGGTGGATGGATGGATGGATGGATGGGTTAGTGGATGGATGGATGGATTGTATGGATGGATGGGTAGATGAGTGAGTGTTTGGATGGATGGATGGATGTGTGGATAGACAAGTGAGCGGATGGAAGAAGGGATGAATGGGTGGATGGGAGAGTGGATGCATGCAATGTCGTAAGATCTGAACTGAGGTCAGAATGGCAGAAAGATCCCTGTATCTCTCCCCAATGCAGTGGTTGATCAAAGTTTTGGAGTTTGAAAATTTAACGAAAGCAACAAAACCCTAGCTCCAGAAAATTGTATATAGACCAAAAGTGTTGTCGGAAATTTGAAGAAGACAGAGGTCATTGAACCTAGTCATCACCTCTAGACCCTAGGTGAGGAATCTCAGTGCCGTGCAATTTGTTTCTTTCTATTCCGTGAGCCCTGACCTTGGAGAGGAACCTGGACCCAGAGGGATACAGCCAGCTGCACGTGTCCCAGTAGAGGGGTCACTTGTGCATTCATTTGTTCATTGCACAGCATTTCTGTGACTTTTCTGGGTGCCTGCGAGAAGACAATCCGCCTTTCATTGTGGCAAGTGTTTGGAACTTGAAATCAGACAGATTTCGTTTTTAATTGCATCTTCAATAGTCACTGAATAATCTTAGGGAAATCACTTCATACCTCTGGGCCTCCTCTTCATGTATAAAACAGGGACAGCAATAATCCCCACCCTACTGGGTTGTAAAATGTGAATAAGTATATAGAGCACATAGCTCAGGGGTCAGTGCATTGTAAATCCTCAAAAAAACCCAAAAACTACCAAAAAATTGCCGGTGAGCCTGAGGTATCTGAGGCACCGTCCTGTCCCTAGAAGTGCTCACCATCTGGTAGGAAAGACAGACGAGTGAACAGAGGATACGCTCAACATGGTGTCCGGGCTGCAGCAGGGAGTCCTGACCCATCACGTTGAGGGTGTGTTGGCTCTCAGCATCCATTTTCATGGGCATGGCCTTCTGGCTGGAATCTGCAGAGACTGGAAAGCTGCGGGCCTCATTTTGCAGCCTCTTTTGCAGCTCAATTCTGCGTGCTCTTTGGGTCCCACCAGCCAGATGCTCTCCCATGGGATTCAGGAAGCGCACGCCATCTTGATTTTGCCTTGGCTCTCTCTCTGCTGGACAACATGGTCATGGGCGGCATTTTCTTGCAGCAATATACCCTGCCTGGTTACCAGTTTGGGGGAGTCCAGAGGTGGTGTTGGTGGCCTCCTGATCTCCGGACTGCTGCTCTATGCCGCATTCTCAAGACCAGCAGTTCCCCTGGTTGCCTCCTGATTCCCCGCCATCCTGACTGGCTGAGGGGGTGGCTCCCTGCAGGGCCGGCTCTGCCTGTGGTTCTGGAGCCCCTCCAACCCTTCTGCTGGCTTTGTGAGCACCCAACTCCCTGGATTCCATCCTCTCTCTCTTCTTAAGCTGACTCCCCGCTGAGCACAGAGCCTGATGCGGGATTTGATCTCATGACCCTGAGATCATGACCTAGCCGAAACCAAAAGTTGGACGCTTAACCAACTAAGCCTCCCACATGCCCCTGGATTCCATACCTGGAGGGGTTTCTGGTTCCTGCAGCTGGAGTCTGGCTCGCACATGGCTTGGGGGCAGAGGGGAGGAGGGGAAGGCTGTCAGACCCCAAAGGAAACCTAGACTTAGGGGATCAGGGAAAGTGTATGAAGTCCATGATACCTAAGCTGAGTCCTGGAGGGCATTTGTGGACTAGGCAGACAAGCGATGGGGGTGGGGGAGGGAAGAACCCTCGCAGCAGAAGGAAAAGCCCATGCAAAGCCTTGATGAGGGAGCATGCATTTCGTTGGAGACATGGTTCATTCAGGCTGGTTGGAATGGCTAGAGCATAGAGGAGAGGTTGCTAGACCAAGCTGGGGTTTTAAGGCTGACCACGGTGTGTGGGCCTCCTTCTGAAGGTGATGGGTGCTACATTTGATAGCTGGGTTCGCGGATGAGAGTGCCAACATAGAGTGACCAGCGAGGAGGCAGGTGTTGTCACCTGGGAGGAAGTGAGATGCAGATTTGAAGGACACTGAGGCTGAGACTCCCTGGTCTTGGGGACCATTTGGGTTGAGAGTGTGGTGGGGGAGGCATTTTGGAGGATGCTTGGGCTTCTGGCTTTGGCCATTGGGCAGATGGTGGGCCTCCTATGAGAAGGGAGATGGAGACAGGAGAGCAACTGGGGGATGCTGCTGAGTTCACTTTGGGTGCGTTGATTGGGAAGTGTCCTGGGGGCCTTCCAGGAGTAGGCATCTGGGAAGCATGTGGATCTGTGGTCAGAGAAATGAGATGCCAGGGCTGAGACAAACAGATTGGACATGGACGGGGGCCCATGACTTTCGGGAAAATGAGATTCCCAGGGAATGAATGAAATATTCATTCAACAAACGCTGTGGGGGATCCTGAGACAAGTACTACTTGTTCATTTCTGGATGCCGGTCAGATAAACCAAGAGGAAGCATGGGGCTGAGCCATGAGCATGGGCTGAATTCTAGCAGGAAGGGATGGGGTGAGACTTCCATGGTCAAAACTGTGAGGCCTGGGCTGGAGTGCAGCTCCTCTGCGTGCTTGTTGGAGGGCTGTGGGCCAGACATTTTCCCTCCATGAGCCTCAGTTTCCACATCTGGAAATTGGCCATTGAGGGATGTGGTCAAGATTCAGGGGTGCCTGTGGAAACATGCATCTTGAAGCACAGGCAGGGGAGAAGGGCCGTGAGCAGGTTGCTGAAGTCAGGGCTTTGGGGTCTGATCCAGAGCACAGAAGGAATCACCTCCTTCCTGGTGTTGTAGGGACATGGGGAACAGAGGAGAGAAATTAGGAGCTGCCTGGCAAACACATCCACAGCTGTGTCCCATGTGGGAAAGGAGACCTCAGTCCCGCCCAGGCTCCCTTCCCCCACAGCCAGCTGGAGAGGGCGGGGCAGGAGAGGGAGGCTCATCCCCTTGGCGTGGAGGAGGGGACCAGATGACAGGAACCTTCTCCGAAGTCCCTCTGAGCAGTTGGCGCCAGGTCCTGGCCGCAGTCCGACCCTTAGATCCTGACTCAGGATTGGGCTGTGATTGGGTGCTTCTCTGGCCGCTCAATGAGGCTGGGCCCAAGGGACTGAACCTCGGGTGGGCTTCGTTTGGTCCACACAGAATTTTTAAATGAATGGAGCCAACATTAAAAAAAATCTGTACATGTTTTGTAAGAACCTGTTTCTAGCTCCCCTTGGAAAAACGGAGCATCTGAAGATTTGATTGTGTGGGATCCTCATTCCTGGGGGGTCGAACTCAGCTGAGATAGGGCATGTGCCCCAGTCCCCACCACTCCCTCTTGTCTCTCCAAAACTGCAGGCAAGGAAGAGTAATTCTTTATTGTTGGACTCTGGCCTGCTTTATTTATTTAAAATCCCTGCCTGGGCCCCGGTGGCCTTGTGTTTTCAACCCCGGAGCCAGTCTCTTGTTCTTCCACACCAGGGTTCCAGTCCTGAGCCCCTTAATCTGTGCCCCATGTGACACGTTGGGGCCACTGTTTTCTCCCCCTTGCCCCACAAGGCCCAGCACCACGCCCCAGGGGTTGGGGATGGGTTGAGACTTGGCTGGGGCCAGCTGGACCCGTGGGAGGCAGACCCACATCTGCTCTGAGATGTGTCAGCTGGGCCTGGTCACACTCTGTAGCTCATCCCGGAGGCATGTGGGACCAGGCGCTGTGCTTTTGACCCAGCCAGGGTGGTGGTGGGGCCAAGCTCGGGGATGTGGTGTATGTCAAGGCTGCATACAGCAGCCCTCAGATTTCAGCTGCAAATGCATTGGCCAAAAAGAGGGAAGGAGGAGGAGGAGAGAGACAGGGCTGCTTTAGCAGAAAGTAGCCAAAACGCAGAGGTGGAAAGACCTGAATTCACACCTTTAGCAGCTGTATGACCTTGGGCAAATAATTTTACCTCTCTGAGCCTCCAGATTAAATGGGAGCCAAGGAGAGGCCCAATAGTGGTGGCTAATGGGGGGCCTAAATGCCAGAGGGGCAGCTAGAATGGAGGGAAAAAAAAATCCTAGACTTTCGGGGCATATTGACCTGACACTTGTGAGTTGGATGACCTTGGCCAAGTCACTTCTCTATTGGGATCCTAAAGTGAAGGTTGTAAGCTCTGGTCCACCTGAACTCTCACCAAATTATTCTGAGGGGGAAAAGAATCCATTCATTCAACCAATATTTACTGAGTACTTGGTAATGTCAGGCACTGGGGCATAGCAAGACACAAAACAGCCAAAGGTCTCTGTTCCCATGGAGTTCACACTTCTTTGGGAAACAATAAACAATTTGGCAAACAATAAACAAGATAAATAAGTTGTATATTATATTTGAAATAATCAGTGCTACAGAAAGAAATAAAGCCAGAAAAGGAGATAGGGCATGCTGGGGATTTAAATAAGCAGGTCAGGGACAGCCTCACTAAGCCCGTGACATCTGGGCAATAATCTGTAGGAGTGCAGGAGGGTTCCTTCGGGGGATGAGCTTTCCAGGCAGTGGGAATAGCCAGTGCAAAGGTCCTGAGGTGGTATGCAGTGGGGAGGAGACTTATATGATTGGAACACAGGGAGGGAGGGAGAGTGGGAGGAGGTGAGGGCAGGAAGGGGGATGGGGGGCAGAACACTTGGGTCTTGTGGATCGTTGTAAGAACTTTGGCTTTTTCTCTGCATGAGGTGGGAGCCATGGAGGGTTCTGAGCAGAGGAGGGACATACCTGACTTGGGTTTTCCCAGGATCCCCCTGGCTGCCTGTGGAGAACGGACAGTAGAGCCAGAGCAGAAGCAGGAAAAGCAGAGGGGAAATGACTATGGTAGTTAGCTCTCTGTTTAGTAATCATGTTCCTCTACTGCTCTAAAGCCTTCATGGCTCCCTATTGCCCCTGCACAAAGCCCAAGCTCCTTAGCATGACATTCAAGGCCCCTATTACTTGGCCCTGGCCTCATCACTCCCATCCCTAGCCTCTCAATCTTTCTACCCCATCCTAACTAGATACTCTGCCTCCACTGCTCCATGAGCTCTCTCTCCTTTCCCAGCTGTTAGCGTTGGCAGGAATGCCCTTCTTGGTCCTCTTTGTGATCTAGTTCATGGGCAGCTCAGTGTCATTAGGAAAATGGGAGGGAGAGAGGAAGTCCTATTCCCAAGGAGGGCCAGGGTGGGCCAGGTCTCACCTCCCTCCTCAAACATACTTCAGGGCCTCTGCCAGCTAAGGGCAGGTACAGGAGGTAAAAACAGGGCTGTAGCCTGCACATCTGCTATGTGACTTTGAGCAAGTCTCTGGGTCTTGTTTTTTCTGCCCTGTAAAACGGGGAGGATAACGAACCTTCTCACAGGTGGTTCAAATGATGGTATCTATGAATCTGGGGGCTGTTGCAACGGGAGTCATGGCATCCTGGAGAAGATGTGACCTCACGTCTCTAACCAGCCGTGCAGGCCCACACAGGACGGCCCTGAGCCCATGCCAGGGATGTCTTGGGGGAGCGATGCCCTTGGCAGCCCTGGGCATCTCCAACCTGTTGCTCCTGAGTTACCTAAGCCTTCACTGTGTGTCCAGCTCTGTGCCTCAGTGGGGATAGAGGCCAGAAGGCTTGGGTTCAAATCCTCCCTCTACCTCTTAGTAGCTGTGCTATCTGGGCAAGTCAACCCCTCGGTTTCCTCTCCTGTGAAAGGGGAGAATAGAGTACGTACCTCCTAGGATGAAGCCGGGGAGGACACAGACGCTAACAGCTTACGGCGTTAGCCCCTCATCAGGGCTGGCTGGTACATTACGTTATTACTAGTGCTGCGTACAAGCTGTGTGGCCTCATGCCTGTCACTTACCTCTCTGTGCCTCAGTTTCCCCCTCTGTGAGGTGACGTAATAACACCCCTGCCCTCGTGGCGTTTTCTTGAGGACTGAGTCTCATGTGTATCAGTGGTGCCTGGGGCAGGGAGTGCACTGGGACTTTCTAAAAGATTTCAAATGTAGAATTTATTTAATTCAATACTGTAGGGCACCACGGGTCTATGAATAGTCCCTCTGAAATCTTTCAGTTGCCCCCAGTCAAACAAATGCCCATTCGGTTTAATAAACAAAATAAAAGATGAGCAAGAAAGTTCCAGCCCCCTGCGACGGCAACCCTCCCCCCTCCCGTGGCGGGTTGAGCCCTCAACTCTCCTCTGCTGCGGATGTGGCACCTTCCTGCCTGCTCCGGTAGGGCTCCCAGGATCAGGGTTGGGCTCAAACCCATCCCACCGATCACTTATTAAGTGCCTCCCTATGCAAAGCAATGTTTGACACCTCTGGGGCTCCGGGCTCCGGCTCCCACTGGCCCTCCCTCCCAGGAGGGAAGGTTGGATGCTGGCTGGTTTTTCCAGAGAGGACAGTGGGGCTGGGAGCGGGGAGGGCTGGGGATGCGGGCTGAGGGAGGGAAGGAAGTGGGGGGGTCAGGGTAGGCTGTGCTGACGCAGCTGTGATGTCAGGGACTGGCCGCAGGAGGCGGCCAGCCCAGTGCTAATGGCATGCTCTCTGCCGGCCTGGCCCCGTGCCTCCGGGGAGGGCCCGCCACCCCCCTTAACCCCTTCCCGGCCTCTCTTTCCCAGACAGCCGTCCCCCGGGCCTGGCCTTGCCCACAAGATTCCCAGATTTCACAACTGGGGCTGGCGCTGAATCATGTACAGTGAGTCCACGGAGAGCAGCTCCTGTCTGCCCAGCGTCCCTGGGACAGGACCACCACCAAGCCTGCCCTCCCTCCCCGTGGGCGGGGCTAGAGGCTGCCAGGGAGCCCCGGGGGTGGGGTGGGGGTATCTCTCCAGGCTGCTGCCCAGCTGGGGGGCATCAGACAGGACACACAACCTCTCTGGGCTAGGCCAGGAATCGTGAGGTGGGGAGGGCTGGGGGTGTGGTGGCCGTGACGGAGGGAGTCCCTCTCTACCCGTCAAAGCTACATTCTGGAGAGCGGGGGTGATCATAGGGCTGGCCAGGTGAGGGCCCTGCCAGGGCTGGCTGAGGTCTGGGTAGGGGGCTGCGTACCGTCAACACCTGGTTGGTCTCAGGACCCTTGCTGTGGTCATGCTCCTGGTGACCCTCTAAGACCCTGGAGGGATGAGTCAGCCCTTTTGGTGACGCCTCCCCTGGAGCCTCGGCCCCTCTTCTCATGATCTGAATTAATTTTACCTTTTGTTTTTATATTTGATTTATTTTTTAAAAAGATTTTATTTATTTGAGAGAGACAGGGAGAGAGAGCAGAAGCGGGGAGAAGAGTGAGAAGCAGACTCCCCACTGAGCAGGAGCCCGACATGAGGCTCGATCCCAGGACCCTGAGATGATGACCTGAGCCGAAGGCAGAGGCTTAATGGACTGAGCCACCCAGACGTCCCTATTCTTACCTTTTAAAAACTTCTTCATGGGGGTGCCTGGGTGGCTCAGTCATTAAGTGTCTGCCTTCGGCTCAGGTCATGATCCCAGGTTACTGGGATCGAGCCCCACATTGGGCTCCCTCCTAGGTGGGAAGCTGGCTTCTCCCTCTCCCATTTCCCCTGCTTGTGTTCTCTCTCCCGCTGGGAGAGGGAACAAATAAATAAGCAAAAATCTTAAAAAAAAACCAAAAAACAAAAAAAAAAACACCTCTTCATGACCTCAACAAACATTTATTGAACACCACTGTATGCCAGGCACTCTACTGGGCCCTGGAGCTCCAACAGTGAACAAAACAGAGAAAAACCCCTCTGTTCTCCCAGAGTCCGTATTGTAGTTGAGGGAATCAGGAGTTTAAGAGTCCTTCCCAATGGTGAGGGTTCTGAAGGAAGTAAAGCCGAGAGTGTGAAGGACAGGGGCTGGGAAGGGCCCTCTGAGGAGGTGACATTGGACCAGAGACGTGAACAAAGAGAAGAAGCCAGTGTGCAAAGGTCTAAAGGGACAGCATTCCAGGTGCAAAGGTTAGGTGACGGGAATCCAGGCATGTTTGGGGATCGGCTAGGCCCGTGGGGCTGGAGGATGGAGAGTTGGGGGAAAGAGTACCAGGGGAACTTGGTAGGGTGTGCACCGGCCCTTAGCCCTGGTCTAGCTCTCTGAACCCAAGGCTCTTTGTAAATGTGGTGCCTCCCAGGGCCTGACTTGTACCTGCCCAGGCGGCTGAGGAACCAGCTTCCCGGCAAGGACCGGACCGCTTCCCATCTGGGGGCCGCAAGCCCAGGATCACCAGGGAGGGGCAGGCCCCTGAGCTGAGGCCACAGCGAGACTCTAATTCCCTCCCTTAGGTGGGGGCGAAGCCCAGAGAGAAACCGAGGACCTGGGTCAGACCTGAGTGTGAGCCTCCCCGCCCCCTGCTGGCTCAGGGCTTGCCTTTTGCATCTCAGGGCCTCAGGGTCCGCACCTGTGATGTGGGTGCATGATGCTGCCCTTCAGAGGGGTTAAAAGGAGGGAGGGGGGCTCCAGCTTCAGTATGTGTCCTCACTCCCCCTCCCCAGCTCAGGGCTAAACCCTGCAAGAGAAGAAACCTCCAGGGGTCCCCGAGGAATACACTCTGTGTTTACAGCTGGACCAAGAGCTAGGACATGCACACATGCGTGTGTTTGTGCATGTGTGTGTGTGTGTATGCACATGCCTGCCTGCATGTATGTGTGGGGGGGGCATAGATCAAGACGCAGACACCACCAAAGAGGGAAGAGAGAAGGGGTGGGCTTCCGGGGCTGGGGGCACTTAGAACCTGATTCAGGGACCCGAGTGTGGGGAGGGCAACATGAGGCCTGATTAATATCTCCAAGGGTGGTTTTTTTTTTTTTTTAAGATTTTTTATTTATTTGATAGGCAGAGATCACAAGTAGTCAGAGAGGCAGGTAGAGAGAGGAGGAAGCAGGCTCCCTGCTGAGCAGAGAGCCCGATGCGGGGCTCGATCCCAGAACCCTGAGACCATGACCTGAGCCGAAGGCAGAGGCCTTAATCTACTGAGCCACCCAGGCACCCCTCCAAGGGTGTTTTAAAAAAAAATCATTTATTTATTTCTAGAAAAGTTCCTCACCGTTTCCCATCAGGTCATGGGGGCCAGGATGGCTGACAGCATGGGTGACTGTGGCCTGACATGTCACTTCTTCTCTCCAACTGAGGCAGATGAAATGACAGATTGCATGGCATCTGGGCACGTGTGAGAGATAACACAGTCCCCGTGGGACAAGCTGGTTCTTACCCTCATTGTACAGATGAAGAAGCTAGGGCCCCATGTCTCCCCGAAAGGGGAAAGGGGATTGGGGATTGGCAGAGATGTGATTGAACCCCAGCCTGTGTGGCCCGTGACTGCTCACAGCCCCAACTCCACCTCTACCCTCCCCACCCCCGCCGGTGCAGGAGCGGGTCAAAGGCAGATGGCTGGGGCATGTCGGGCCCCCACACATCCGGAAAGGAGCCTGGGGTTGAATCAGAACCAGGTGCGACCCCTCTCGTTCCCCCCAACCCCCCACTGGCAGTAATTACCTGCCCCGGGGTTAATAGTGCCCACTTCCCCTCACCTTTCATCAAGACTCCGGAATTGCCAGGCAGTAATTAACCCTCAGAGCACCTCTCTGAAGTTGGCACTGGAGGCAGACATGTTATTAAACCCATTTTTTTTACAGGTGGGTAAACTGAGGCAGAGCTCATTGAGGCCTGGGAGCCTGTTGTACCCTCATTATTCAGCAGTCCTAATCAGTCTCCACTTTCTTCCCACAGTTAAGCAGAGGGCCTGCCCCCGGGTGCCTTTCCTCCTGAGGGCTGAGCAGCAGCTGAGACGACTATAGGTCCTGGACACTCCTTATTCTTGACCTCTCACCTCTCAGAAGTGCAGGAGTATGGGCATAGGGCCAGATGGAAGGAGCTGGACTCTGGCTGTGTTGTGTGACCCTGGGCAAGTCACTGTCTTCCTCTGGGCCCAGTTCCTCCTCAGTAAAAAGGGAATGATCCTCCCTGCTCCGTGGGTTTGTCTGAAGGAAAAAGCGTGGAGCCTCCCTCTGATCCATCTCCTCTCCTTCACCTTGCTCTGGCCACACTGGCCTCTCTGTTCCTTGAACACTCAAGCCACTTCCAACCTCAGGGCCTTTGCATGTGCAATGCCATTGCCTGGAATGTCCTTCCCTCAGTCTCTCCGTGGCTGGCTCCTGCTCGCCTTCCTCAGCTCAGGTGTCACCTCCTCAACCTAGAGTGCCCTCCCCCCAACCCCAACCCCTCACCCTGTTTTTTTGTTTAAATACTGAATGATACTTTATTTATTTATTTTTATTATTTATTTATTTATTTATTATTATATTATCATTTATATTTATTATTATTTATATTAATAAATAATATAATTATTAATTATTATTATTATTATAAAAATACTTTATTTATTTATTTTTGGATTTAAAAAAATTATTTTTTTAAACCCTCTTTTATTGGGACGCCTGGGTGGCTCAGTTGGTTAAGCGGCTGCCTTCGGCTCAGGTCATGATCCCAGCGTCCTGGGATCGAGTCCCACATCGGGCTCCTTGCTCGGCAGGGAGCCTGCTTCTCCCTCCGCCTCTGCCTGCCACTCTGTCTGCCTGTGCTCGCTCGCTCTCTCTCCCTCTCTCTGACAAATAAATAAATTAAAAAAAAAAACCCTCTTTTATTTTCCTAAAGCATCTATGAAGGTAACTCATTGTTTACATTGTTTGTTTTCTCTTCAGTCCCACCGGGCAGGGGCTTTTGTCTGCTTCATTCAAGCATTCCCGGGGCTCAGCTCACTGTCAGGCACACAGCAGAATGCTTTCTCCTCTTCTCCCCTTGCTGACTCCAAGGTCAGCTGCTAACTGGCTGTGTGACCCTGTGAGCTTCGTTCCCTCACTCCCCCATTTTTTTTGTTTGTTTGTTTTAGTTTTTTTTTTTTTAAAGATTTTATTTATTTATTTGACAGACAGAGCTCACAAGTAGGCAGAGAGAGAGGAGGAGGCAGGCTCCCTGCGGAGCAGAGAGCCTGATGTGGGGCTAGATCCCAGGATCCTGGGACCATGACCCGAGCTGAAGGCAGAGGCTTAACCCACTGAGCCACCCAGGCACCCCTAGTTTTTTTTTTTTAATTAAAAAAAATTTTCTTAAGATTGTAAGATAATCTCTATATCCAACGTGGGTCTTGAACTCATAACCCCAAGATCAAGAGTCGCTTGCTCTACTGACTGACCCAGCCAGGTGCCTCCTCCCCACTCCCCCCTGTTAACTAAGGATGGACTGGGCATCATTCTGTAGAAGGACTCAGATAGTTTTGCATTCCGAGGACCTCAGAGTCCTATCTCCCCAGGTCACCGGGGTTGAGAGCAAGAGGGAGGGGAGGGCAGCAAGGCTTCTCTGTCGCCACTCTGCCTCCTCCCCTGCTGCCTCAGGTTGTTGGGCTCTCTCTGGGCAGATCCCCACAACCAGCCACCCCCCTCCCTTGGCACGTCTGTCAGCACCCTTGGGGGAAAGAATTTGGAAAGGGGAGGAAGAGAGAGGAAAGAAACCAGGGTGCCGGGGATGGTTCCCACACCTGTGTAAATAATTTGTCATCTTAAAACTCATCAAATATGCTCACCTTTAATGCCTGGTTCTTGGGCTTGTTTTCCTTGGCAAGGCCGCCACAGGAGTGGAATTTCGGCCGAAGGGAGCCCAATTGTCATTTTCTAAGCATGTTCCCAGGCCAGGGGGCTGGGGCCAGCTCAGGCTGACACTCCACTTCCGTCCCCAGAAGTACTGGAAGGTTCCTGGGATTTTGGGAGCAGCCGCCAGTTCTGGAAGTTGTCCCAGAATTTTGGAATGTTGGAATTTATACAGCCTCCTGCCCATTTTTCAGAGGAGGAACATGAGGCCCAAAGAGGGGAAAGGGTTGGCCTGAGGTCACATAGCATGCTGGGATGAGTTAGGATTTGCCAGGAGAAGCTGGGAAGTTTATGAACAGGTCACTTCCAGGTACTAACATCCCAGTCTCATGCTGGAGAACCTCCTTTCCCCCCATCTCAGTCCTTGAGGTTTGGGTGGGGTACCCCAGGACCCTGTTTCTAAGAGTGGGCCCGTGACCAGGTCTGGCTCTAGCAATTAGCCTAGAGGTGGGGTTGTACCTGAGCTTGCCCTGTGAAACTGGATCCTGGGACTTGGGTTACTGGGAACTCTTTGTGAAGGAGATGCAATTTTCCAATTGGATTAAGAGTGAGGGAGTGACAGCCTGGGGCATCAGAGGACGTTATAGGGAAAAGGCTGGCAGAGAGAGATCAACATAGAGCCGGCTAGGGTTTGAGCCCCTGGAACCAGCCATACCTGAAACTGGCACCCTTGGGCTTTTTAGTTTTATGAGCCACTACATTTCCCATTTTGGGCTGAAAACAGTTGGGCTGGTTTTCTATCACTTGCACACAAATGGTTCTGATTGACTCAGAGGATGGAGGGAAGGGAAGTGACTGCAAGCAGAAAAAAATCGAGCATGCATGGTGACTGCAGAGCAGGGGTCCTTCAAGAGACAGGGATGAGGTGGAGGAGGCATCCCTGAGGTAAGTGTAGGAGTTGGTCAGTGGTCAAGGCAGGAGAAGGGGGTATCTCCCGCAGAGGGCACAACTGGTACAGGAGCCCACAGGGTTGACTCGTTGGTGCCTGCTCCGTGCTGGGGGCCAAGGGACCCAGAGACAGAAAAGACAAAATCGAATCCAGCTAAATGTGGGCCCCTGTGCTTTTGGAGCTGAGCCTTCCCAGGTCCGTGCTTTCGTCTCTGCTGTGCTTGCTGGCATGCTGCCTCCAATGCTCCAGTGCTCTCCTCACTGGTCAGGGGCACGTCGGTCCCCAAGTTGTTGTCATAGAGGGCTCCGGACAGAGCAACAGACCACGTTGCCACCAGCAATGTAGGAAAGGTTCAGTTGCTTCCCATCCTCACCGGCACTTGGTATTGTCAGGGTTTGGGGTTTTTTTTGTTCGTTTGTTTTTTAATTTTAGCCATTCTAGTAAGTGTATACTGGTCTGTCATTGTACTATTAACTTGAATTTCCCTAATCATGGATGACGTTGAGCATCTTTTTTTTTAAATTAAGATTTTATTTGTTTATTTGACACACAGAGAGAGCAAGAGAGCACAAGGGGGAGGGCATAGGGAGAAGCAGACCCCCTGCTGAGCAGAGAGCCCGATGCAGGGCTCGAACCCAGGACCCCGGGATCGTGACCTGAGCCAAAGGCAGATGCTTAACCAAAGGAGCCACCCAGGCGCCCGAAGTGTTTCCTTTTAAAAATAAATGTATTTTTAAAAATAAGCAAGTCAGTGTGAAGAAAACTATGAAATAATGGCAGAATTGGAGGCAGACTGCATAGAAATCATGAAGGCAGGGGCGCCTGGGCGGCACAGTTGGTTAAGCGTCTGACTCTTGGTTTCAGCTCAGGTCATGAGCTCAGGTTTGTGAATCAAGCCCTGTGTTGGGCTCTGCGCTCAGTGTGGAGTCTGCTTCGGATTCTCTCTCTCTCCCCCTCTGCCCCTCCCACTCGTGCTCTCTCTCTCTCCCTAAAATAAATAAGTGAATCTTGGGGAAAAAAATCACGAAGGCAGTGACTTGAATAACTGAAGTGTGGATAGCTCCAATTTGTTCCACCAGCAAATATTGACTGAGCACTCTCCACGTGCCAGGCTGTGTCTTACTTAGGTCCTGGGACACAGTGACGAGCAAGGGGAATCCTTGGTGCCCTTTGGTGATGATTTCTGTCCAACGGGTTCCCCTTTATCCTTCAAAAGCCAACTCGAATAATCCTTCCTTGGTCTGGCCCTTGCCTTTCCACGTTGCACTGAATTTTTCTATTTTTGAGGGTGTCTTCTTGGGAAGGACTATATCTGGGAGCTTCTGATGGGGTTGCACAGATGCTGGTGCATAGGTCCCTGATAAATAGTGCCTCATCAAGTAGACACTGTTCTGAGAGTCCAAAGATGAGTTTGCTGATTTGAGTGGTTGAAATCAGCCAGGTCAGTCGGGTGAGCTAGCCCCTCCCTGCTGCATTCTGGGCCGGCCCCACTCAAACCAAGGTCATCCTCCTTGGCCTTCTCTCCCACCGACAAAGACAGCAAGAGAAAAAAAAAAACCCTCCCAGAGCCCTCTTTGCTCCCCATCCAGTGCCCTCGATGCCAGCTCTGAGTGACTCATTGATCCCACAAATACTTGCCAGGCAACTCTTTGCTCTGACCTGACCCCAGTGACCACTCCCCTTGACCTCCCACTACTCTTCCTCCTTTCCCTCCACTCCAGCACAGCAACCTGCTTCTGTTCCTCTAACACACCAAACTCATTCCCATCCCTGGGCCTTTGCATGTGCTCTTCCCTCTCTTGAACCCTCTTTCTTTATCTCTTTGCACGAGTGGCCTCTTCTCCACATTCAGTTCTGAGCTTAAGAGACCCCTCCTCAGAGACCCTCCCAGGCTATACCATCAAAAGCCTTCTCTGCATCTACTTTTTCTTGGATCATTCTGTTTTTTCTTTGTAACACCAAGGACTCTCATTTCATAATTTATTTCTGTGTTCACTTGTTTTTTTGTTTTGTTGGTTTTGTTTTTTTTTTCCTGTATCCTGACTAGAGGGTCAGTACCATACAGGATTTGGGTCTGGCCATCTATCTCTGCAGTGCCTGGCACAGTGCCCACCCATAGTAGGTACTCAACAAACATTTGGAGAATGAATGAGTATGTAAACGAATGAGTACATGAGCTCTCCCTTCTCAAGATGCACTCTAAGCAGAGTTGAGGTCATCAGCTCATGTGTCAGGCTAACGGCCTTCTGGGCTCATTCAGACTGGGGCCACATGTCCTTTTTCCGGCCCCATCTGGTCTCTGTGCCCAGCCCCATGCTGGGTGCTGTCTACTGGGTCCCCCAGGCTTGTGTTCTGCCAGCCGTCCAGCCTGGGGGTGGGGGGGGGGCTGTTCCACCATCCTCAGAGCTGGCCTTTTGTTCTAGGACCTCCCGAGCTATGGACCGTAGAAGGGCCTGGAAAGAGCAATGTGGGGTCCAGGGCCTTGTGTGGAATCCTGTCACTTCACCATGGGAGTCATTTCCCCTCCCTTTCTCTCCTCCTGGTTCTGCCATGGGAAGGAAAGTCTCCATGTGTGGCTGGTGTGTCTTTTCCATCTTTCTACCCGCCCTTCTTTCTTTTTAAGAAACAGAGAGTAGAGCCAGCGCCAGGCCATTAGCAGCCGTGGGGTCTGGCCCTGTCTTACTTACTTCTTTGTAGAATCTCCTAAATGCCTTTGATTTCCAGCAAGTGCCTTGGGTTGGGTTCCCCTAGAAGCAGATCCCAAAGGGGATCCTTTGAAGGCCGATAGTTTATTTGGGAGGTGACCCCTGGGAACCCTGGTGGGGAAGTGAGGATGTGAGGGAGGAGGGCGGCCAATGCCGAGGGTACACCCGGGGCTCACTTTGCTGGGGACCTCTGTTGGAGACCCTGCACCTCTGGGCTATCCCACCTGGGGTTGGGGGGTGGGGAGAGGGTGGAGACTGAGCCCAGGAAATGGACATCCTCCCTGCCAGTCTGTGGCTGAGGGTGCGTCCTCCCTAGAATGTTGGTTCCCAGCACCTCCCGCCTGCCACAGGTGTGCAGAGCCCGAAGGTGAAGGGCAGGTGCTGGCTGCTGGAATCGGGTCCGTGGGAGGGGAGATAGGCGGAGCCCCGGCAGTGAAAACCTCACCCTGAAGACCGGTCGCTCATTTAAAGTAGAGGCAAACATGTTCCCATTAAAACTAGGTTTAAATAAAAATTCTAAAGGCAAATGGACTTAAAGAAAAGGAGTCTGTAAGTGGGGCACAGGGGAAATGCCAAATTTGGCGAACACTGTTTTTGAGGGCATTTAAAAAGCAGACATGTCTCATCTCTTTGGGGAGCCACCAACATGGGTGTGTTTGGGGTGGCGAAGAGACACCCCCCCCCCGCAACTCCTCCCAGCCTGCCTGCCTCGCACCCTCCCCCACACTGCCCTGTGCCCCTGGGAGTCTTGGAAATGGGCCAGGAAGTGTGAAGACCTTTGTGGCTCAGGGTCTGTCATCTCTAGGCCTCTCTGTTCAAAGGGTATGTTCTCAAGTCCCTAGAAGAACTAAATTTGCCAAAATGGGCAAGACAGTTCTGAAAAAGAAAACCTAAAAGGAGGACTTTGTGGGGGCAGACATTAGACCCTACGACAAAGGCATAGTATGGCGTGGGCATAGCCGTGAGTAAATACATCAGGAGTCCAAGAACTGACCCAGTGTCCCCCACGCCGCCTAATGGATGTGGAAGGCTTGGGAAAGAGGAAGACATTCATTAGCATGAATCTTTGATTACATCTGGGCTGGGGCACTGGCTTCCCATTAGGGTCCCCGTCATGGGCCCTCCCCTCTGATCCACCTGTGGGGGCAGTGGGGAGACTCACCCTCGGGAGCCCCACACACCCCATGTCTACCGTGGAAATGTCAGAAGCCCCAATTCAAGATGAATTAGGTAACAGGTGGCCCCGAGGAGGATGTCCTTCCCTTTGCAGTTCTCTTTGATTCTTCTGAGTAGCCTCATGCGGATGCTGGAGAGCCTGAAGTCCACCTCTGAGCTCGCTCACCTGCCTTGATGAGGCAGAGCAGACCTCCACCTGGAGCCCTCCCTCGGCAGCCAGAGGATCCTGCTAGAATTTAATCAGGCTGTTTTGTGATCATTGTTTTTAAGGTTACTTTCCGTCTGTAGAAATGAATACTTGTTTTCCCTTTCTGGTTGTAATACAGATCATTTAAAAATCATTTTATCAGGGCACCTGGGTGGCTCAGTCTGTTAAGCGTTTGCCTTTGGCTGAGGTCATGATCCTGCTCAGCGGGGAGCCTGCTTCTCTCTCTGCCCCTCCCCCGCTCATTCTCTCTCTCTCTCTCTCTCTCTCTCTCTCTCTCTCATAAATAAAAATAAAAACCATTTTACTAACACATGCTAGAAGAAGAATGAAGCATTCAGGGTAGATGACTCTACGGAGACGGAAAGCAGCCTGGGGTAGTTGGGGTCGCAGAACTGGGAGCAGCTGCGTGATGGGTGCGGGGTCTCCTTCTGGGGGGACGAAAATGTTTTGGAACCAGTTAGAGGTGGTGGTTGCACCACATTGCGAACGTACCAAATGCCTCTGAATCGTTCACTTTGAAAGGGTTGGTTTGATGTTACGTGGATTTTACCTCAGTAAATTGTTTTTTAAAAACCAACCAAGCCAAAAAAAAAAAAAAAATCAAGTTTACTTAATAAAAGGTACTCATGTCTTTAAAGATGCCTTTTAAGTGAGGCGTGGGAGTCCCGGGCTTAGAGGATCGGTCTCACCCCCTGGCCTGGGTTCGTGCCGTGCCCAGGCCTGGAATGCCCTCTCTGCTCACTGACAGAATCCTGCCTACCCCTGGGAACTCAGGCCAAGCCTCACCTCTGCAGGAAGCCCTCCTGATTCCAGAGGCACAGGGGGTGACAGGAGCAGTCAGGTAGGCCCAGCCCTGCAGCCCTGTGGCCCCAGGCGCGGCACTCAGACCAGCAGGCTTCCCAGTAGCCTCCTGACTTTGGGCACGTTGTGTAACCTCTCCAAGAGGGTCTCGGCTTCCTCGCCTTTAAAATGGGTGTTCGTGATTGTTCTTATTTCACGAGATTGGGTAACTCCGTAGAAAGTCCGTGCACAGGGCTTGGGGCCGAGTCAGTCAAGCGCTGATCACACCATTAAGTACATTTATTTGCCTCCTGTTTCCGGAACCATAAGCAAGGGCTCAGCCTGCAGGAGGTCTGTATCCCTAGTTCACCCATGGGGCTCACCAACAGGAAGTTCCCCAGAACAGTGTGTTGACTGATGCCCAAAGGAATTCCTAGAATCCTGCTTGCTCTCTCAGCCTCCACTGCCCTTACCCTGGTCCAGCCCCCTTCATTGCTCAGCTGGACTCTTGCGGTCACCTCCTCCCTGGTCTCCTGGCTTCTGTTCTGTACCCCCCACTTCCAGTCCATTCTCCGTACACAACCAGACGGATCTCATCACAACCTAAATCAGATCCTGCCCTTCCCTGGCTCAGGATGTTGCCAGCACCCCCACCTCATTCAGGGTAAAAATCAAAGTTCTCCCCATGGCCCAGAAGGCCCTGCTTTGTCTGCCCATGTCCTGTAAGTCCCCCACCCCTCATGAATCCCTCATCTCCCTCGTCTTGGCCCAGCCATGACAGTCTCCATGCTGTTGCTCTCAAACTCCAGGCCTCCTCCTTTAGGCCTTTGCTGTTCCCTTTAGGCCCTGCTGTTCCCTTCTCTGAGGACACTCTTCCCCAGATGTCCCCCACTGCTCACTTCCTCATCTGCTTCAGGCCTTGATTCAAATGCCCCCATCGAGGGAAGCTTTCCCTGGCTGCCCAGATCTTATGGGACTCCAAAGCTCTCTTCTGAGGAAAGGACCATGGCTGGGTCTCTGGGCCCCACCCCCTGTCTCAGGCAGAGGAGAGGCTCTAAGGCCTCTTTTTGGACTCAGGGATCTGGGGTCAGCTGTGGAGGCAGGCCACACCCAGACTCTATCTGGTGCCGAGGCCTCTGCTTACTTGCCACGGGAGGTGGCCCTGACCTGCTCACACGGGCTTCTAGGGTGCCGATGGGAAAGCCCCACGTTCTCCTCCACTTACCTGACTTGGGCTGACTCAGACCCTCACCCCTGGCCGGAGGGAGCCGCAGCTGCCCCGCCCGGCCCCTTGATGGGAAACAGCGCTGCTAGGGCCTGGCTGGGCCAAACACTGACTCACCTCACCCCACCCAGCCTCTGCCACTGGAAGTCGCACCTCCTTCTGGCCAGAGACGCTCCAGCCCTTTGCTCCCGGGGAGCTTTCCCACTCTGCGCCTTTGCCCAAACTGTGCCTTGGCGGGTAGTGACCTTCTGCCGGGAGCTCTTCTGCTCCTTTCCAGCCCAGCCTGAGGGCTGTCTCCTGTTGGGAAATGTTAGACATTGCTCTAGCCAGAAGGGTACAGAGGGTAGTGGGAGAGCTAATACTAATATACGAATAATACTATTACCCCACTAATAATAGCTATTATGCACCAATAATAGTAGAGTCACTGTGGGTCCTGTGGGCTGGGCACTGTCCTACAGACTTTATTGTACTAACTCATTCAACCATCACAGTCATCTCACGAGACAGAGACTTTCATTTCCCCGAGGCATGGAGTGGTTAGTAACTAGCCCAAGGTTTCCAGCTGGTGAGCGGAAGAAGGATTTGATTCTAGTCAGTCTGGATGGCAAACTCACCCTCCAGATCAGGAGAGCAGAGTGGGGGCTCTGAGGCTGCGATCCAGGGAACGGGGAGGGAGGTGATGCCGGCCCTGGGCTCTGTGTCAGTGCCCCTTCCTGCCACCAGTACAGGCTGGCCCTCAGTTCCTCTGTCCAGGTGAATCCTCAGAACATGGGGTCTGGGCCATCCACCAATAGCCTCTGAAAGGGAATTGACACATACGAAGCAGGGGCCATGGACTCTTCAGACATTAACGTGTGGAGCAGCCCCGTGGAGCAACAGTTACTAACATCCGTTTTACAGAGGAGAAGACTATGGCCCAGAGAGTAGTGGGATTTGCTCAAGTTCACAGAGCCAGGATGCGGCAGAGGCTGAATTCAAACCCAGGATTATTCTGACACCACAAGGCCAGAGTCCCTTCTACTGGGTGGTGACATAGCACCTCAGTGAAGAACAGGGCAGGACCCAGAGGTCAGAAAGAGCCTAGAACCTCAGTTCTCATCACCCCTTCTCTCCAGCATCCTACTGTCACCCCCAACCCATCCATTCATTTGTTCATCCATCTGCTCATCCACCCACTCACCCACCATCCAGACATCTATCCACCCATCCTTCCCTTATTCTATCTAGTTCTTCATTCACCCTTCCATCTGTCCATCCACACTTCCATCCACCCATCCTTCTATTCATCTGCCTACCCATTTTTCTATCCCTTCCATATTCCATCCTTTTTTCCATCCATCCATCCATCCATCCATCCATCCATCCATCCATCCCATCCACCCATACATTCATCCACACATCCATCTATCCCTCCACATATCATTCATCCATACATCCCACAAATGTTTATTTAACTGATGGCCGCTATGCCCAAGCCTTCAGATCACTGTCTCTTGAGCCAGGAGAAACACGCTTAATTAGGTTTCTGCTTATTTGTTATTCCAGGAAGGCTAATTGTGGGGTTTGTAAACAGCCCTTTGATGGCTGGGGAGTTACTTAAGAGGACAGTTAAATAAACAACCGCTGGGTGGAACAGTCAGTATTGGTACACAGCAGGTCCAGAGTCATGACCTGCCTTTGACAGTGGGAGGAGGGCTGAGTTCCAGACAGTGCAGAGGTTCTGGGGTCAGAAAGGAAGTCAGAATAATGGGAACAGTGGCCATAATAACTAACATGCTGAATGCCTACTGTGTGCCAGATGTTATGCCAAGCACAGCCCCTTACAGCAATTCTAGGTGATGGAACCAATTTGATCCCATTTATGGACGGGGAGCTGAGTCCCAGGGAAAGGACGCCATGTGCTCTTGGTCACACAGCTGGGAGGTACCAGTGTCACAATACCGATCTAGACTTGTCTGTGTGCAGCAATGAGGATAATAATAGCAAATAATTATATAGCACTCACTATGTGCCAGGCCCTGTTGTAAGAATCTTCTTTACTCACTTAATACTCATACAACCCTGTGAGGGCCGTACTGTCATCGCCTCCATTTTGCAGATGAGAAAATTGAGGTCGATAGGCATAAAGTAACTTGCCAAGATTACTGAGCTAGGCGGTAGCATTAACTCAGTAAGACTCAGCTGTACATGGTTGGCCAAATATTATTTTAATCATATTTAAATCTCTCTATGTATCTAAAAATACTATAAAATTTTAACTTGATTATGGCTTTTGTGTTACTTAGTTGGGAGGTTGGTAAACTTTTTTTGTAAAGGACCAGATAATATACGTTTTAGGTTTCGTGGGCTATGTGGTCTCTGTTGCAATGGCTCAGCTCGGCTGTGGAACCTGGAAAGCAGCCACAGATAATATGAAACTAATGGGGTGGCCGTGTGCCAATAAAACTTTATATACAAAAGCAGGTGGAGGCCGAGGTTTGGCCCAAGGGCTGTAGTTTGCCGACCCCTGGCTTTGTGCATTATACATGTATTTCTATTCCCCAAACCATGTTCTCTTGCCCTTTTATGAGCCACATAAAGGATTTTCAAGGATAATTTCAGTCATCACCCAGTTTCACTTCCAGGCCATTTGCTCACCACATGCCTTAGACGCCATTTACCCATTTGCCTACTCTTGGCAGCTTCTAAAGCAGTTTGCAAATTCCTGAGATTAATATAATTCTTTTATTCATAAGGTCAATAAATGAATGACACCTGTGAGTGGTGCTCAGTCTTGCTGCTTCCCCACCAGGGACAATGAGAATGCTAAGGGCCCTGGGAATGATTCTTCTCTACACCAGGTTCTATAATCTTCTTGCTAGGAAAAAAAAAATCATAAAGTGAAAGTTAGGAAGTCCTATGGCTAGGGCTCTAATACTATTTCCTATAGGTGACAAGAACAAGGAAATGAAAGGATGGCTGGTGGAGATATTACAAAATGTACTCAGGGCTAGTGGGAACAAAATGGGGTAAGGGCAGAAAGATCCCCTTTCCTCTTTATCCCCACCTCCTTCCTCTCAACGTCTATTTCCCAGACTCAGAAAAGTTGTCAGCCTAGGGGAACAGCATGTGGTCACTCCAAAGTTAAAAGACAAATGACAACCTGGGTAAAAATATTTGCAACATAAATGTTGACAAATGATTTATTTCCATAATATATAAAGAGTCTCTGCAGAACAATAAGAAAAAAAAAAACCCCAATCCACTAGAATAATGGGGTGACAGAGAGAAACAGGCAATTTACAGAAAATGAAATACACAAGGCAAATAAACATGGAAGATATTCAACTTTGATGGTAATCAGGCAAATGCCAATTTTAAAAATTATTAGATAACATTTTCCACCCCTTCGGCTGACAAAAATGAAAGATTTGATAATGTAAAGTGTTGAGGGGACTGTGGGGGAAGTGGACATGCTCATATACTGCTGGTGGGAGGAGTACAAAGGGCCTCTCAAGAAGACAATTCTACAACATCCAGTAAAACTATAAAGTCATATTTTCTAGAACTCACCAGTTCCATCATTTGGCATCTCCCTTAAAGAAACATTAGGCACAAGGAGCATGTGTCAAGATGGTTCTTAGAAACGACCTAAATATCCATTGTTTGGGGGAAGGGTGAAGCACCTTACAGTGGTCTGAGGACTCCCTATCTTTTGAGGCAGAGCCCTCCCACCTCTGCCACTGGTGCTAAACCTGCTAGAGGCTCACTCTTCCCAGCCTCCCTTGTATCTAAGGGGTGGTCATGTGACCCAGGTTCCATCAATCAGGCATGCCCACCCAGACTTGGAAGCCGGAAGAATCCAATGACAGCAGAGATGTCTTACCTGACCCTCAATTTATGATACGGGGCACTGTTCCTGCTGATCTTGAAACCTGGTTCTCCAACCCTCCTGGCCTCTCCCAGTCTCCTATTTTAATTTGAACTTTCCCTCAAGTATAGCATACATACAGAAAAATGCACAGGTCATAAGTGATAACTTGGCAGAGCTTCCTGAGCGAGCACAACTTGTGACCAAACCCACATCAAGAAATAGGACATTCCAGTCCCCTTGGGCCTTCTTCCAGTCATGACTTCCGCGAGGGTATCCAAGGGTAGTGGGTCTACTTCTGGTACTTAATGTAAGTGGAATCAAGCAGTATGTGTTTGTGTATGGCCCCTATCTCTTCATGTCAATGTCTTTGAGACCCACTCATGTTGTTGTGTATAGTTACAGATCATTCATTCTCATTGCTGGGCAATATTCCAGTATCTGGATGTGATTCAGTTCCTCCATGCAGTCACCTGCTGAGGGGTATTTCTCGTTAGGGGCTATTTGTGAATAGAGATGCTACGAACATTTTTGTGCATGTCTTTTGGTGCACATCTGTCTGCATTACTGTTGAGTGCAGACCTGTTGCTGGGTTACATGGTAAATGCATGTCTCACTTTATTGGAAACTGCCTGTTTTCTGAAGCCCCTCTACCATTTTGCATTCTTCCTGGTCATGCGTAAGAGTTCCTTCTGGATGTTCCACGTCACCGTCAGCTCTTGCTATTTTTTCATCTTTTTTTCATGTTAACCCTCCTAGTGAGTGTGTAGTGGTATCCCATTGTGGCTTTGATTGGCGTTTCTTTGATGATTAATGCTGTTAATGAAGCACCTTTGCCTGTTTATTGGTCATTGGTTATGTCTTTTGGTGAAATGTTCAAGGCTTTTCCCTTTGGGTCTATTGTGTTGATTGTCCTCCCCCCAAATCTCCTTTTACTAGATTATTTCTCTGTGTCAATGACCATATCAGCCAGGGTTCTCCAGGGAAACAAAATCAAAGAAGGAATTAAGGAACTGGCTCAAGCTGTTGCAGAAGCTGGCAATTTGTCGGGCGGTCCAGGGGGCTGCAAACTCGGGCAAGATTTCTAGGTTAGATTCTAGAGGCAGAATTCCTTCTCCAGGAAACCTCAGTTTTTGCTCTCGAGGCTGTCAAATGTTTGGATGAGGCTCACCCACATTACTGTTGGTAATTTCCTTTATTTAAGCCAACGGAGCATAAATGTTCATTACAGCTACAGAACACCTTCCCAGCAACATTTAGACTAGTGTTTTGGTTGAACACTAGCCTCAACTATGACCAAGCAACCGTAGCCCGCCTAGGTGCACACATAAAATTGAACCACCCCAACTACTCAGAGTTTATTTTGAGTCCTTCTCTGAGCCCTGTCTGATGCACATTTCTCCACACGTGTGCACACACACACACACATGCGCACCTCCACACAGATACCGCCAATGTCAATAATAGCTTTATGCATTTCTAGGTGTATAAATGCACAGAGAGAAGTCTGGAAGGATGCAAACAAACGGGTTATATGGCCGCCCTGGGGAGTATCCAGAATGGAGGTCCAGGGAATTTTAACCATAAGTCGTAATAGTAAAGAAAAATCTGGAGAGTGTAATTAAAGTGTTAATCCTGTCATTGAAATCAATTTTCAGTGGGAAAACTTTTAAAGAAAAATAAGAGAACCATTTCATCCCCATTATTTATTCACCAGATGCTTCCTGGGCACCTGCTCGGTGCTAGTGGCTGGAGATACTGCAGATAACATGGGCAATCTCTGCGATGTCTACCCTTGCGGAGCTGACACTGTTGTGGGAGGAGTCAGGCAAAAAGGAAGTAAACAAAGAAATGAGCAGATAATTTCAGAGAGTTTTAAAGAGTGTTCTGAAGCGAGGTAAACCCAGGTTTAGACACAAAGGATGACCATGGACATGGGGTTATTTTGGATTGTGGGGTCAAAGAAACCCTCTCTGAGGGGACATCTGAGCTGAGTCCTAAAGGAGGAGAAAGAGCTGGCTCTGGAAAGAGGGAGCCAACTCAGCAAATGCAAAGGGCCTGAGGTTGGTACAGATCAGTTGGGGGTAGGATGAGAACCCAAGCAATGCTTCTGACTTGGAAACTGAGGCCTAGAGTGGGAAAAGGACAGCCCAAGGCCACAACATAAATATGGTGGAGCTAGATGGGAACCACTGCTCCCTGCCCCAAACAGAGCTTTGTGCTGGTGCTGAGCTGCCTGTCCAGGATGGAGGCCTCTGATCACCTGAAGGGCTTATCCATACTCCTCTCCAGCAATCTCTCTGTGATTTGAACTGAGCAGTGGAGACCCAGCCCCTAGACTTGTGCCAGCCTTTCCCTGCAAGGCAAGGCCAGCAGCACTGTAGAGGGCCACCTGAGGGCCTCACACTCTTTGTCTCTGAGTTGGAGGGTCAGCAAAATTGACCACCACTGTCTTACCAAATTATAACGGCATCTAGTGAAGGTGCCCAGAATAGACACTTTTCCTGCACCATCCCATCAACTCCTGGTAAGAGCCTGTGAGAGACTATGATCATTCCCAGTTTATTACTGGGAGCATTGAGACTCAAAGATATTCAATACCTGACTCCAGAGCCCGTGTTCTTTACCCTTGGTGAAGAGTCTAGATCCTGTTCCTCTACCTTTCAAGGCAAGAGGAAGGACATCTTTTTGAAATGACAGAGCCCCAGATGGGAAAAGATGATCCTACCTAGGGCTTCATTATATAGATGGGAACTCCGAGGTCTGGAGGGGGAAAGGAGCCATTCCCTGACTGCACAGAGCCAGAGCTGGAGCTTGGTCTCCCTGCTCCCAGTACCCATCCAGATTTATCCCCCTATTCCCCTCCACCCGCTTTCCTCCCTTCATGAAGCCTTGACTGGCCTCTAGGCTGTTGCTCCAACATGCTAGTCCCAATTCCTGCCCAGGGCCTTTGCACTTGCTGTTTCCCTACCAGATCTGGTCCATCACTTCTTTCTTGCCTTCCTTGATCACTCCATTGACAGCAGCCCTGCATTAACTCTTCCTATCTTGATTTATTTCTCTGTCTAGCACTTCTCACCCTCTCTGTCATTATAGTACATGTATAATGTGTATTGTCCATCTCCCTGCCCAGAATATCAGCCCCTTGAGAGCAGGGACTTTATTTGCAGCTCTTTACCCAGTGCTCAACCCAGAGCCTGGCCCCCCATAATGCTCAATATGTGCTTGTGGAATGGATGGATGGATGGATGGATGGATGGAAGGATAGATGGATGGATGGATGGATGGATGGATGGATGGATGGAAGGATAGATGGATGGATGGATGGATGGATGGATGGATAGATGGATGGATGGATGGATGGGTGATGGGTGATGGATAGGTGATGGATGGATAGACGGATAATAGACAGATGGATGGGTGATGGTTGGATGAATGGATAGGTGGACATTTCTTCCAACATTGCTTCTCACCCTGGGCTCTGGGTCTCCCACTTGGCTGTTCTGACTTGCCTCCTCTGGCTCTAATCCTGAGCAGGCAGCTCTGGGGGCTTCCACAGGATTGGGCAGGAGTCCCTGTTTCTTGCCTTCCTCTGAGGCTGGGTAAACAAAAGCCTTTGTTCTCCCTCCTCTGCCTAGTTCCTCTACAGCCCAGGGCAGGAAGTTGCTGGCAAGTCAGCTGGCAAGTGAGTTGCTACAACTTAACTTTGAGACTTAACATGTCAAGTTGGGCCCTGGGGCTCTTGGGGTCCACAGTGGAGCTGGGCATGATGGGGGTATGGTGGGGACACTGTGGCTGAGGCACAGAGATGATTCCGACCTGGGCAAACCCCAGAGTCTTCTGGAAAGCCTGCAGCTTTGGAGGTGGTGGGTAGCTACGAGATGAAGCTGACTCTGGGTTCTCTGCAGACAACCTGGGACAGTGTTTTTTCTTGTCCCCCAGACTGTCCCCACTGGGCAGGGGACGAGAGAAAGGGCCCTCACTTGGTGCTGCAGCGGTCCTGTGAGGGTGCTGCCGTCACAGTCCCCCTTGCACAGAGGAGGAAACTAAGCCCAGTTAGCACTCCCAGTTGGAAACCAAACTGGAAGGGCAGCTCTTACCCAGCTGGCCTGTCTCTGCCAATCAAAGACAGTGGCCTTTTGTCAGTTTCCCTGTTGCTTTTGTCCAGGACAGAATTGGATCGTAGTCAAATAAAAGCAAAGGCTAGTGGCTCACTGCAGCAATGACTGGAGAATTTGGTACCTTCAAGCCTGCCAACTTCACCAGGACATCCTTGAGGAACCTCCGCCATCAGCATGTTGCCCTGTGTGCTCCAGAGCCCAGTTTCCACAGTGGGAGCAGAGAACATGGAAGGAGTCTGGGACCTGGGTGTGGCTGCTGGGGCCCATGCGGCTGCTTCCTGTCTGTTTCTGGCTTCTTCAGTCTCTTCTTCTAATTTCACCCAATGCCCTGAGCTATTAGTAATTTTCTTCCCATATCATGTGGTTTCCTGCCTTGGTCTGCCTTTGCACTGGCTGTCTTTTCCACCAAGGATGATGTCTTGGTTTGAGTTCTCCCCCAAACAGACCCTGAGACAGGGTTCAAGAGCAAGGAGTATATTTGGGAGGTAATCCCAGGAAGCACCCATAATAGCAAGGTGGGTAAGGGAGACAGGGAAGAAGCAAATAAAACCTGTCTTTTCCAGCCAGTCACTACTGTGAGCAACTGGTCCTCAAACCCACTGGGGGGGTCTAGGAACCAGTGTAGAACATATGCCCCAGAGTTATTCCAAACAAGGGGTGGGGAGACTGGCTATGTGTCCTCCAGCTCCCCATTAATCATCACCTAAAGGCCAATTCCAGGGGCATCAACTTTCTGGAACTTGTGACCATGCACATGGCCACAGCCAGACCAAATCTCTCAAGCAGAGTTGTGGCAATCTGCAGCAAGTAAGAGTAAGCATCTAGGGCATGTGGGTGGGCACCAACAACATCTGCTACAGATGTTTACTAGTCCCTGATCTTTTTCTAGCAGACTCCTATTGATCCTTCAAAACCCACCTTCCGCCCTGCCCCTCCTCGCAAATCGGCCAACCACTTCACTCCATTGCTCCCATGCACTTTAATATTTGCCTTTATCATAGTGGATTGTAATTACCCTCTTATACCCCTGTCTGCCCACTGAGGAGGGAACAGCTTGAAGGCAGGGAGTTTATCTTGGGGGTTAAGCACATATAGGTTGGTATTGCAAAGTCCAGAGTTCTACTGTCTTGGTCTCTCTGAAATTAACTCTAGTCATCACATCTGTGCCTCCAAGGGCCTGGCTGTTATCAGAAATGTACAAGCAGAGGGATTGAAGTTAGGTTTTCAGCTCCCCGGCATTCTTTCCCTTGCAGCTTCTTGCCATCTCCGCCATGGAGATTTTGGTTGAGCCAGAGGGTCTCAATCCTTATAACTCCTCCCCCAAATCACTTGGAGAGCATTTGAAAACCTTCGGAGGCTGGCGCCCTAACCCTGAGATTCAGATTCCGTTTTTGGAGCCTGGTTAGACCTTCCGGATAGTATGAAAACTTGGGGAAATTCCCTTGGGCCAAGGGCATTCACCGAGAGAGTTTGTCACGAGGTCCTAGGTGGGAGGTGGTGGGGGAGGGGGCCAGCGAGGGTCTGCGCTGGGGGAGGGACTGAGGGAACCTTGGAGGATGCAAAAATTAGCAACGGTGTGCAATGAACTAAGACATCTCACAGCCACATGGTGAGACTTATAAAACAAACCACACTGAGTGAAAAACGGAAAAAAGCAGACCAAGGTTTTGTCACCTTATGATGTAAATGGACTGAGCCCCACCGCAAGAAGGTGCTGTGCCCGAGATAGGGGTTCTCACACCTCTCACGCCAGCCAGTATCACCCGGTGAGCCGCTGCCCACACCTACCCCCAGGCCACTGCTGCGCTATTGCTGGGCTGGATCCTAGGAACCAGTATGTTTAAAAATACAAAGTCAGGGCTGCGGATCACAGAGCGCAGGGGTACAATTGTCTCAATTATTCATCCCCAAAGGGTTATGTCTCCAGTAATGATGTCAAAAGGGCAAGCCTATGTTGAGGGCTTACTGTGTGCCAGGCCCTGTGCGAAGAGCTTGACTTGCATTACCTTGCTTTATTTTCAAATAATCCCTAGGTGGTAGGTGCTTTTATAATCCCCATTTCATAGATGGGGGAAACTGAGGGACAGAGTGGCAAAGTCAATGGCTGAGGACCCACAGCTGTTCAGCAGCAGAACAGGCTTGTATTGGGGTCTGTGGGTCTGACCCCAGAGCCCTGGGCTGCCCCGGTCCTGCCTCCTTCACAGTTACTCTCTTTGATGTCTTTTGACCCACTCAGTTCCACAACTGCAAAGAATTGACCCACCCAGTTCCACAAGGAATTCTTGTTGCTGATGTTGTTGCTCCCCATAAATCCCTCGTGGTCTTTTTTTTTTTTCCTATAACCTCAGCACACAGAAAAACCACACATCATAAAGGCTGAGCAGCTTCTGGATGCGAGAGCTTCACTCCAGGGATCATAGCCGCATAAGCCTTGTTTATTAGACTTATTTTAAATTGTTCCCCCACTCCCCCTGAAAGATGGGAAGTCTTAAAACTACTTCTGCCCAAAAACAGCGCTTGGAGGTGCCACCCTGCCCAGGAAGCTCTCTGACCTGCCTCACAAGGAATTATTAATTATGATTTGTTTTTATAGCCATCCACTTGGAGTCTGGGTTGACACACGCTCAGACTTGTCTGTCCTTTAAAAGAAGGAATCAAAGTTTCATGGAAATCAGTTACACTTAACTAGTGGAATTACTTGGGCTCCATCCTGGGTTTGCTGTGTGACCTTGGGTACATCCCTTCCCTATCTGGGCCTCCATTTTTCTAGTTGTACAAGGACTGTGAACTAATATCTAATTTGGGGTTTAGAATATATATTTCCCTTGGGGCGCCTGGATGGCTCAGTTGGTTGTCTGACTCTTGATTTTGGCTCAGGTCATGATCTCAGGGTCATGAGATCGAGTCCAACGTGGGGCTTCGCACTCAGCGGGCAGTCTGCTTGGGATTCTTTCTCTCCCTCTGCCCGCCCCCTCCACTCCCACAGTACTTGTGTGCGTTCTCTAAGAATAAATAAATAAATCTTTAAATATATATACATATGTTTCCCAAACCATGAATGTACCAAGGGTATATGAAATGGTTTTAAGTTGTACATGGATGGACATTTTATAAGTTGTATTGTTTAAACTTTAAAATTTAGGAGTGTTATAACATTTCATTCATAATTGCAGACATTTTTGGTCATTGGGCTGGCCACAGGGAGGAGAAGCTCTGTTTCACCTAGTTACTCAGGTCTCCTGACTGATGGGGGCTGATCTGGTAACTCCTAAGCTTACCCTGGGGATCAACATCCAACCAGCTAGGGGAGAGAGGATGGAGAAGGCACCCATCAGCCCAGAGAGACCCACATACATAACATTTCCCCTCAAATTCCATTGGCCTGAGCTAGTCACATGGTTCTACCCAGGCGCAAAGCCAACTGGGAAATGTAGTTCCCTGGCTGAGCGGCTACTTTCCCTACCCTTCTGCACTTTAGACGAGGAACATGAATACTTGGTGGACCCTTGGCCATCTCGGCTTCAGTATTCTCTTTTTAAATGACTAAGTTGAAGAACAGAGCTTTGCCACACCACTTATCAGTGAATTAAAATAGGATTTACAATTTTCTATATAGTGGGAGGACTCATTCTACCCAAAATTAAGACTTAACCACACAGCTCCGCCAATCAAGACAGTGTGGTGTTGATGGAGGGACAGACACGCAGTCAGTGGAGTAGACTAGAGGGCACATAAAGAGACCTACACAAATATGTGCAAAGGCAATTCACTGGAAATAGGACAACCTTTACTGTAAACAGTGCTGGAGCAATTGAACATACATTGGCAGAGAGAAAAGAAGCTTGGTTCAATGAAGGCCCCTCATGTCTTATACAAAAATTAACTCAAAGTGGATCATGGCCTCAAGTGTAAAACATAAAACTATTTAAAAAACCCATAAAACTAGACAACATTTATTTTTTTTTTTAAGTAGGAGAAAATCAATCTTGGGATCTAAGTCTAGGCAAGGCATTATTGGATTTGAATGCCAAAAGCACGATTCATAAAAGGAAAAATTGATAAATGGTACCTCACCAAAATCAAAACCTTTTGCTCCATGAAAGGCCCTCTTAAGGATGAAAAGACAGGCTGCAGAATGGGGGAAAATATTTTCAAAACACATATCTGACTGAGGACTGGTATTTAGAAGGTATCCAGAATGGTCAAAACTCAGCAAGTGAAAGAATCCAGTTAGAACACAAGCAGAAGGCAGGAGCAGACATTTCGTTGCAGAGGATACCCAGATGGGCGTGAGCACACGCAAAAGCATTCAGCATCAGTAGCCGTCAGGGAAATGCAGCTGAAGACAGCAGTGAGATACTACTACACACCTCTTCCAATGACAACACCCAAAAACGATGAGAATGCAAAGTGTTGGCAAGGGCTGGAGAAACTGGGTCACTCCCGCCTTCCTGCTGGGAGTGTAAAATGGTACCGTGTTCTAAAAAACAGGCAATTTCTTAAAATCTACCGTATGACTCAGCAGTTGCACTCCTAGACGTAGAAATGAAACTTATGTACACAAGTGTTCACGGCAGTTCGATCCCTGATAAGCAAAAACTGGAAGCCACCCGGGGACCTTTCACAGCGGCTTTGGGGCCGCTGGTATGTGCGCACAGTGGAATGCCGCTCAGCAACGAAAAGGAGCAAAACGTTGATCACGTATCGGTGAGGATGAATCTCTAGGGAATTATGCTGAGCACAAAAAGTCAGTCCCAAAGGGCTCCATACCACACAATGCCATTCACGTGCCATTCTTAAACCCACAACATTCTAGAGATGGAGACTAGATAAGGGGTTGCCAGCGGTCGGGGCAGGGTGAGGTGGGTGGGACCTGGGCTTGGCTATGAAAACTCAGCATGAGGAATCCTTGTGCGATGGGAATGTTCTGCATCTTGGCTGCATCGGTGCCCCCATCCTGGTGCTATGGTTCTATAATTTGGAAAGGATGTTATCATTGTCGGAAACCAGGAAGAGTGTACATGGGATCCCTGTGAATCTACAATAATCTTGACATAAGAAATGTAATAAAAACCACAAATCCAATGTTTTATACCCATACACTTCTTCTTTTTTTTTTTTTTTTAAAGGATTTATTTATTTATTTTAGGTGGGGAGGGGCAGAGGGAGAGGAAGAGGGAAAGAATCTCAAGCCGGCTCGCAACCAAGTATGGAGCCTGATGCGGGGCTCCATCTCGAGACCCTGAGATCACGATCCCGAGATCCCGACCTGAGCTAAAAATCAAGAGACGGATGCTTAACCGACTGAGCCACCCAGGCGCCCCTACACCCGTGCACTTCTGAATATAACTGTGTCTGTGGTAACACGATGGCCCCAGCAGACTCTCCAACATCGGACGTGGTGTGGTGGTTAAGCATGTGGCTTCTCAGTGGGACAGCCTGGCTTCAAGTCTCAGCCTAGCAGCCCTCTGACCTACCTGGGCCTCAGCTTCCACACCTGCAAGAGGCTGAGCACGGAGAGGCCCTCCCATGAGGGGCTGCCGCTGCAGCTCAGGGAGGGAGGAGGGCAGGGACTGCTCTGTTCATTGCTACCTTTCAGGGCTGTGACAGGCGGGGGGACCGCCCAGGGGCTGGCCTCTCTAAGGCGATCAAGAGAAGGCGCAGGGCTGGTGCTGCGTACCTATTGTGTGTCTGGCGATTTGCAATCTTGTTTGGGAGGCATTACTCTTATCCCTACTTTATATGGGAGGAAACGGAGATTCGGAGAGGCGAATAGACTTGTCCAAGACCAGGCACGTCGTCGAGGGTGGAGATGAGATCTGAAGTCCTGGTCTGTGTGATTTGAATCCAGAGTCATTGACACTATTAACAATAACCTTACCATTTCTTAAGCATCTGCGGAGGGTCAATTACTACGTTTGACTCTGTACTTTGGAGTATCATCACCCCCGTCCCATGTTAGAGAGGAGGAAATAGGTGTTAAGAGAAGTGAGTTGCCAAGATGGACAAGAGCTCTTGAAAAAAAAAACAAAAACCCAAAACCCAGTCAACTGACGGCTCTTGCTTGGGCCCCGGACCCCACCTTCCATTTGGGCTTAGCCCCGTGGAGACCACAGAAACTGAAATGCTGAGTCAGAAAACAGGGGGCAGGGGGCACCTTGCGATATGATGCCGAGGCAGGCTGTGGGCATTTGAACTTCAGCTGCAGCCGGCCCGAGTCAGCAGAGACCGCCAGAGCTTCCCCTGGGGGCTGGCTGGGGTCCATGGGAGCCAGGGAGAGACCCCTCACCCCGACAGACAGTGTGGCCGTTGGAAGAGGCTTGAGGTGGCGGTGGCAGTGACAACTTCCTTTTGAGTAATAGCATTTACTGAAAAGCAATTCTGCTTTTAGCACCAGAAGTTCATCCCCCTCACAGGCAGGCGCCTAAGAATACCTTCCTTCAACCACAGTTCAGAGACTCACACAGATTCCCTTCTGCCTTACCTCCGGCCCAGTTTCGCATTTGGTGTTGAAGGGAAACCAAATACCACAATTATTGGAGGAGGCGGGAGGGGTGCAGAGAGCAGGGTGAAGCCGGGGGGCCAGGTGGCATCGACCACAGCCCCCACGGCCTCCACAGGCAGCCTCCAGGCGGTGGCCCAGCCCCCTTGTTCTTCAGTTACTGGAAAGACATCGGCAAGCTCAGAGTGAAACCCAAGAGCTGACAATTTCTCTTCCTTTTTACAAGAAAAAGAAAGTGATTGTCCTTCAAGCAAGGGTGACTTTGGGGGCCAGGGACTTGCCCTGGCCACTCTGCAAATTGGAGGCAGAGCCACAGCCACTCCACAGGCTCCGGGCCTTTGCCTGCCACCCCTCCATTCATGCTGGGATCCTTTGAATGGCCCTTTTGTCCATCACTGAAAATTCAATGTGCACATGGGAGGGGATGGCCTTAAATGTCAGGAGAGCACCAAGACCCCGGGCAGCTATGGGATGGCTGAGGGCGAAGGAGAAGGCACAGGCGGGGAAGAGATGGATGCGGCAGGCAGAGGCAGGAGGCTGCAAAGAGTGGCCCTAAGATGGCCTCTCCCTCCCCACCTGATCCAGCCCCCCGACTCGTGCCAGAACCAGAGCCAGTCAAGGAAGTGGAAAAACTCTGGGTGTCACACAGAGAAGGGTTGAAATTCTACCTTTGCCATTCCCTGGCTGTGTGACCTTGGGCAAGTAGCTTCACCTCTCTGAGCCTCGGTTTTCTCATCTCTAAGATGGGGATAATAGGAGCAAGTCAGGTCATGGCCCTCCTCTACTCAAGATTCTCAGGTGGCTCTCACATCATTTGGCAGAAAAACCAATCTTCCCTGTGGCCTACTCAGGCCCACATGATCTGTTCTCTTCTCCCTCTTACAACCTCATTTCCTTCTCTTCTCTCTCATTCCCTCCCCTCTGGCTACACTGAGCTGCTTGTCTCACCAAACATGCTAAAGTCACCCCTGCCTCAGGACCTTTGCACTTGCTGTTCTGTCTTTCTGCAATACCCTTCCCCTAGATCCCATACCCTTACCCTATTCAGGTCTCTGTTTAAATGCCCCTGGGAGGCCTACTCTGACCTCCCCTTTTAAACTGCTCCCCATTACTCTTTATCCTTTTACCCCACATTGATTTCCCCTCACAACTTACCATTATAATTTTAGAAGTTTTTTACTCCCCACCCTCCATATTCTGAGCTCCAAGGGGGGAGAGTTCAGTTCTGTGTTATTCTCCATGTACTCTTTGGAGCCTGACACATAGTAGATGCTCCTCAAATGTTTGTTGACCAACCAAGTGCAGGGTCATGTGGGGAGGATGAAGAGAGATGGACGTAGATGGTTCAGCACCAGCACCGAGTACTTACTCACTAAACATTACTTCCTTTTCTCCCTTCCTGGCACCAACCACGTGCCATGTGCTCTGACTTCCTGCCATAGAAGGAACCAAGGCCAGAGAGCCCAAGTGACCTGCCTCAGCTCACACAGCATGGTGAGGCTCTGAAGTCTTGTCTGTGAGGCTCCCGGCTTCCTGAATGATGGTTGCAGTGTCTAATATGACCTGCCTGGCTGCTTAGGGTCTGGCTGAGGGAAATGGCTAAGAGGGCCCCTCAGACCCTTGAGAAGCTGTGGGCAGTGGGGAGTTGGCTCTGGCATCAAGGGTCTCCACAAGGAATTGATCCTTGGGACCAGGTTCATGTCCCTGCCCTGTAGTCTCACAGTTCCCATCAAGGGGGCCCAGGGTTCCCAGAGAGGGGCTTTTTAAACATTCTGTTTCTGGGAAGTTCTGTCCCAAGAAGGGCAGACACTCAAGGAGCTGCTGGAGCCTCAGAGACCTGGGGACTTGGGTGTCCTCTCTCCCCGGCACCCAGCCAGTTCCTGGAGAAGAGGGACTTTCCAGAGAAGTCTGTCTCCTGGCTCCCTCTGAGCCTGCCCAACAGATGATCAGCCAAGGTCCCCGTGAAGCCCAGCCCTGCCTTGATGTCCCAGCTTTAACTTCAGAGAGAGGCTAATAGTCTGGGGAGGAAAAGGCCTGACACCAGTGTGGTCTTCCTTAGGCCTGGCATATAGGAATTTGGGAGCCACGAAGTCCAGTCTAGGGTGGGCTGGGCCTTTGCCCGTGGGTCTCACCTAGAGCTGGAGGTTTCCCCTCTCTGCCCATCAGAGTTGCCTGGGCTGTCTGAGGCCCCCTCCCATGGCTGCTGCAGCAAAGGGGATGCGAGTGAGACTCTCGGGAGAAGAGTCTGCTAGCGCTTCATCATACTTGAAGGTGACCGTATCCGTTATGCCACCGAGAACAGACCTTGCTGACAGGCTGCCCACAGGCCAAATCCAGTCCAGGGGTATGTTTGGTTTGGCCTTCGAAATATTTTTTTAAAATGTGAATCAGTTGCCAACATTTGAAGGACGAGGAGATTTCACATAAAATCCATTTTCTCTGGCTTCCCATGAAAAATGGGAAGATCCAGCCAGACTGGGGCCACCTCCCTGCAGGGCAGAGGAAGGTGGGAACAGGCTGGGGTGCCCCATTCAGAGTAGCACATACTAGCTCCTCTCCTCTCCTCTTCTCCCCAGTCCCTGCTCAGCTCACTTTCCTCAACCGTGCTGCCTACTAGGATCTTGACCTATGAGTAGGAGTTCACCAAAGGCACGGAAAAGTGTTCCAGGGGGAACAGCATATGTCCATGGAATTCATCTGTTCAAGATTCAATTGACAAGCATGTGTTGAACGCTTACCGTAGGCGCTGGAGAGAACAGCAGGAAGCCAAAGAGCTCACAATCCTGCCCTCTTGGAGCTCTTGCTGGCAGTCAGCACTTATCGGCAGCGGGGCGCTCTCTCCTTCCCCAAGGACCCTGGCCCTGCTGGGTGGCATCGGCGGTGTCACAGCAGTGTGGGGGAGGGCATCTCATTGGTTGAGGCCAGGGGGGCTGTTTGACGAATCCTGAAGAGCACAGCACAGCACAGCACTTCACGACGAGGAATGATCTGGCCCCAACATCTGAGATCGAGAAACCCGGGTTTAGGGGAAGATAATAAACCGGGCATGCCAATAAATGCACAATCAGAAGCCAGTGCTGGGAGGGTCTTGATGAAACTGACCCAAGGGTGACAACAGGGATTAGCAGGTAGGACAGCAGCCTACGGGAGTCTCCACGGGAGCAGGACCGAAGGGTGACAAGGAACAGGGACCCGGCATCCTCCTGGCTCATGGAGGGGCACTTGCCCTCTTTCTGCCTGGCTCTGACCTCAGCAGGGCTCAGCGATCCAGTTCCCGTTGTACAAAGAGCTCTGATCCGATGTCACAAGCCCCTGTGAGGCTAACTCAGGCCACGTGACCGGACCCAGGACACTGGGGTTCCCTGGAGGTGCTGATGGTGGACCAGATTCCCTTCCCTCATTCAGTCACATCTGGGGGTACCCACTGTGGCCTAGAGGAATGGAGCAACTTCTGCGTGACTTGGCCCCAGTCACGGCACCTAGGAGGTATGTGGATAATACTGGTCACGTAAACAAAATGAAGGACTAAATGAATAAACAAGTAAGTCCACGTATGATGATGGTCATGGCCAGTGCTGTCTGAGTGCCTAGTGTGTGCCAGACCTGTCGTGGGCCACCCGTGTGAGGGTTTCCCAGAACGGACATCCTCGGAGGGAGGGACAGTGGTCATCCCGCCTTCCACGATGACAAGACCACAGTGCAGAGAGGGGTGCCTGGTGCTTGAGGTCCTCGTGGCAAGGAAGCAGCTGGGTGGGCCCTGGAGCCCAGGCTCCCCAGATCTTGGGCGGCACCCGCTGCCTCAGCACTTTGTGGGCTCTGCCATGTGTCACTCCCCCCATCCCGTGAAGTTGATCATAGCATCATCTCGTGTTCCAGCTGAGAAAACCGAGGCTGGGAGAGGCAAAGTCATGCGCCCACCGTCACATGACATGTGGGTTTGGATCTACATTCCACACTTTTGACCACCACGCCCTGTCCCTTGGAATCCTACCCCTTGAAGAGAGTTCATCCACCCCCACGGGAAGGAAGGGGGGCCAGGGGCTAGGCCCCTCGAGGTCTGCAGGACCAGGCAGGAGGCTCTGGAGGAGGCAGGGTCCCCAGGTGGGCAGGTGGGAGCAGGTGGGCCAGGGGAGCCTCCTGCCTTCCGGCCGCACATGCAGGGACAGCTGCCGGGACAGCAGCCGACAATGGCTCCTGTGTCTGCACTGCGGATGGGGGAGGGGGGCCATTGTTCTCCAGGACACCTTCCTGCCATGGCTGGCTGCGGGCGGTCCCTGTCCCAGGACATTGGCAGGAGGCTGTTCCGGGCACCCGAGGGGTAGTCTCCCCGGGTGTAGGTGGCTGTTGGTGTCTCTGCTGAGCTTCGGACGCGCTCCTGTGTGGTGCCGGCGTATCTGGGTCTGTCTCTGGAGGGTCTCGACACCAATGGGACGGCAGCGCGTTGGCTTTGGGTGAGGGCCCAGGGAGGAAAGGGTTTTCAGGTGGAAGAGATGGCGGGCATGAGAGCCAGGAGGCAGGAGCTGCCGGGGACTGGGGCCACTGCAACAGAGTGAGCGAGGGGAGGACACCTCAGGGCCATTGGGTCCTCCAGAGTAAGATAGAGTTGGAGGGCTTGCAGTGGGAGCGACAAGGTCTGGCAGAGCCTTACGGAGATGCCTCTAGCTGTGGGTGGAGAGAGGATCAGGGGGCAAGTGTGAATGCTGTTGGGGTGAGTAGCTACCATGGTGCATTTCACGAAGCAGTCCCGTGACTGTGACCTCAGGGTGCCCCCACTCCATCGGGACTTGCCCAGCTCCCCATTTTGCAGAGGTGGAAACTGAGACCCAGGAAGGAGAAATGCCTTCCAAGGCTGGAAGTGTGGGAGCCCGTCCAATGCCAGAGCCAGCTCTCACTCTCCTGCCCTTGCCTGCCCACCCCTCCCCAAGTCCCTTCCTGTCCCCAAGCTCTGGGGGGTGTCTGTGCTAAAGACAGAGGACTTGGCGTCCTCCTCTTCTCAGGAGCTGGGACTCTCGAGCCAGAGGGCTTGGCTCCAGATCCTGTCTCTGCCACTTAAAAGCTATGTGACCTTGAGCAAGTCACAGAGTCTCTCTGTGTTCCACTTTCCTCATCCGCAACATGGGGCTAGCGTTCATACCAACCTCTAAAGTGTGCCACTGAAAACCTGTCCACGTCGGCTTTCTCTTTCCCCAACACACTTACTCCTCGCAGACACACCCCCCATTATATCTACTGGCTGTAGCGCTGGAGTGTCACTTCCACAAAAGCAGGAAGTTTGGGTGCTTTGCACACTGCTAGGGTCTAGATTCGTGTCCTGCACGTGGGTCAGTGCCCAGTGGATTTTTACTGCATGAATGAAACCAGGTAATACATGTAAAATGCTGGAGCAGGACCTGACTTTTAGTAAGTGGAACCTGAGTATAACTAGTGTTCCCTGGGGAATGGTCCAGGAGTGGGGAATTTGGAAGCACGAAAGCCCAGTCAGCCCGCTTTGGGAATTGGGGTCCCCATTCCGTTTTCTGCACTTTGTTCTTCCCTTCTGGATCTGCTTAGCCCTCCCTGGGCCGGATGTCTCCTGTCTTCAGTCTCCACGGCTTGAAGACAGGTTGGCTCTGGCAGGTGCTAGGAGCTGGTGGTTTCATGCCCCTGTGAGAGATCTGTGACTCGGTTTCCCTACCTGGCTATAGCTCATCCAGAGGCTTCGATGGTCTCTGCTCTCTCAGAACATCCCCCAGTATTGGGGCCTGACCACCGCCACTGCACCACCCCCAGGATTCCCACCGCTCTGTCAGCAACAGCAAATAGAATTGTCTGGGCAGGGGGCAAAGCCAGCTGGTGGCCCGCGTGTGCTGCCCGTGGCACAAGGAGCCACCTGGGCAGGTATTTGTCAAGTCCAGCCTGCTTGTCGAAGAGGCAGCTTTCTGACCTTCTCATCTTTCTAAGAAAGAATGAAAGTAGAGGCTTAGAGACTAACTGGGTGGTGTGGTCCCCCAAGCTCCTGCGTCTGGCTTCCTGCCACCTGGTCATTGGCTCTGGGCTCCCGTCTGCACCCTGTGTCCCTGACTTCCTGGGGAGAGACAGGAGCCCGAGCAGGGGATCAGGGCCCAGGCAAAGAACAAACTTCCTCTGTCCTCTAACTTCGCTCCTGACTCTCTGGCCCAGCAGGCTACCTGCAGCGGGCTGCTCTGTAAATATGGGCGGTGGGGTAGCTGTGCTCCCCTTCCTTGGGGACCAGCGGGGGCTCGCTCGGCATGACTGGGTAACCTTGGTGTCTGCCCACAGACCCGCACTCTGTCCTCACGTAACTGCCAAGGTTCAGGCCTCTGTCTCCTGGTCCTTTAGTCTCCCCACATTTATTGAGCACCTACTGTGTGCCCTGCCCCGGGAGACAATGAAAAGGCCTCTGAGAAGGGAAGGGCTTGGCCTGTGTGCAGAGGCTGAGGAGGCCAGTACGGCTAGAGCTCAGTGAGCAGGGGAGGGGAAGGGTTAGGTCAAAGGGGCCAAGCGTCCAGGTCACGCAAGGCCTCCGGGCCAGGGAATCTGGGAGTTCCTTTGAAATGTGATGAAGACCCCCCCGGAGGGCTCTGAGCAGGACCTCGCAGGAACTGCCTTTTCAACTCATGTCACAGAAGCGGCACTGTCCTTTTAGAGGAAACTTCTGGATGCTCTGGGGAGAATACATGGGCTGGGGAGGTGGGCGGTGAGGGGAGGGATGAGGACCAGGGACAAGTGACCCAGCCCAGAGTGGTGGCACGGAAATGGGGAGAAATGGCATCCAGGGCCGTTTTGAAAGTCAAAGCCGCAGTGTTGCCTGCTGGGGGCGCTGTCAGGGGCAGAGAGGAGTCTGGGGTTTCTCCTGAGCTTCTGGTCACATAACCAGGAGTCTGGTGGGACCCTTCTCTGTAGTGGGGATGTGGGGGAAGCCACAGCCCTGGGGAGCAGAGGCTGTGCTCAGTGCAGGGGTGCTGAGTTGAGGTGTTTTGGAGGTGGAAAAGGAAAGCCGCTGCCTGCACCACCCACTGCCTTTGTCCTGGTCCAGATGCCCAGCACCTGCCCCAAGAAAACTGCAGCCGCCTCTCGATTGCCCTCCCAGCCTGCCCCTGTTCCAGCCCTTCCTCTTCTACATCTGTTGAGCTCTAGAACCATTGAAGGCTCCCTGCTGCCACCTGGATAAAGTCCAAACACCTGGGCTGGGTTAGCCCGGCCCTGAACCATCTCCCTTGACCTCTGCAGCCTCATCCCCCTCCTGGCCGCTGAAGTGGACTACCCTTGGTTCCTCTAACACACCCTGTCCCTTCCCACCACCTCGGCTTGCTCAAACCATTCCTGCCAGCCGGTGCCCTTTCCCATCCCTCCTCAGGGATGCGTTAAAAGGCCATGCCTCCAATGTCTATAGCCTTTTGTTTGTTTCTTTCTCCCAGGACATATCACACAGTGCTTTGAATTACACTTATTTATATCTTGCCCTCCTCCCAGGGGGCAGAAAGTGCCAGATTCATTTCTGGGCTTGACGCCAGGCTCTGAGCAGATCCCTGTTAGATTCGGCGAGCGGACTGTTCGATGCTGCATTTGCTGTGGTCTGGGCCCACCCATTACCCATTTACCCTCTGCTGGAGATTAGGCTCTGACTTTCCCTGGGGTATCACTACCTTCTTTCTCGGTGGGCAGCAGGTGAGCTGACTCCCCACCCCCACCCCGCCCAGGTTAGACTTATGGCACAGGTCTGGCCAATAAGAACTTCCCACATCCCTGACCACAGTGATTGGTTCAGGGATGGACACATGATCCAATCAAAGCTAACAGAGCTCAATTCTCTGGAATAGAAGAGAAGACTTTATTGCCCTGAGGTGGCCGAGCTAATGTGATCCAGCCCAGAGCAGCAGTGGCCCCTGTGCCACCATGACAGCAGAGTGTCTGAAAATACAGCCAACATAAGGCAAAGCAGAGCTGAGAGATGGAGACTGCTCAAGGACCAAAAACAGCATTGGTTCTCCTGGATCAAGCTGTACCTGAAACAGTCATCACCCTGAACTTCTCAGTTATATAAGCCAGGATATTTTTCTCTCTCATTCTCTCTCTTAAAACCTTCTTTGGGTTGGGTTTCTGTTGCTTGAATTGCAAGAATTCCTGACAAAGACATGAGCTTTCTCCAGAATCTATCTCTTGCCATCTCATTGCCTATCCCTCTGTGCAGGGCCCTGTGTGAAATTCCCTCTCACGGAACTGCTCTGAATCTCTATCCACGGAGCTGATGTGTTTGTTTCTTTCCTCACTCTTGGATGATACAGGTAACGATCCCTGGTTCTTGCTGCCGTGAGCAACTTCTAAAACAAGACAGGGGAACAAATAGAATAACCTAAAGAAGTAGAATGGGCTCGAGTTCCTGGGGGCTAGGGCTGGGCCTCCAGCCTCATGGCTGCTCAGCATGGGCCTTGGCATACAGAGGAGGCTCCTCGACCATTCTTCTTTGATAATGTCAGGCGAGGGTCTCTGATCTGGACATGAAGGGCATTCTGGAGCAGAACTTCTCTGTGAAGTACCCAATCACAAGTCCTTCCTCCAGAATTGGTTAGCAGACGGTCTCTCAGTCTTTGCACATCTGGCATTAGGGGGGGCAGCCTGTGCACTGCACGAGAGTTGAGCAGAACCCTTGTTTCTTTACCCAGTGGATGCAAGTAGCACCTCAGGCCCGGAACTGTGACAAACACAGAGGTCTTCAGACGTTACCGCACAGCTCCTGTGGGGTAAACTCACCACGGGTTGAGATCGTCTGGTTGAAGGAAAGAGTTTTGCGCCAGGCCCGGCACGTGGCAAGCACTCGATCGTGACCAGCAATCAGAAGGTGCTGATAACAGGCTGCACATGATTGGGGAGGATCAGATCTGGCCAACTTAACTGGGAGGGGAATTTATTGGAGGAGCAGGGGAACTTGCCGAATTTATGAGGGAGAGGGAGAATCGGGTAAAAAAAGAACGCACAGGGGCACCTGGGTGGCTCAGTCAGTTAAGCGGCTGCCTTCGGCTCAGGTCATGATCCCAGGGTCCTGGGATTGAGCCTCTCATCGGGCTCCCTGCTCAGCAGAGAGTCTGCTTCTCCCTCTCCCTCTGCCTGCTGCTCTGCATACTTGTACTTTCTATCTCTCTGTCAAATAAATAAATAAAATCTTAAAAAAAAAAAAAAAGAATGCACAGAAACAAAGACAGTGTGAGGGTCCTGATAGCACGAGTTGGTGTGCTGATGTTGTGATGAGCTACTCCTTATTTCGGTCGTTCCTCCCAGAGCCTCCTTCCTCATGGATGCATTTTGCTCGGGCTGTCCCCGCCCACCATCCCATAGACTCAGGGGAGGTGGGCTTTTGCCAACCTCTGGGGTTGGGGGGAGGAGGGGGCAGGCCTCGGTTGTTTTAAGCCAATCACGGTGGCCCCTTTGCCTTGTTGCACATGGAATGAAATTCTAGCCAGTGATACCTGCTGGGAAATCTTCTGGGGGTTTCTGGGAAAGAGTTCTTTGCTCTTCAAAAGAGAATAGGGGCTTATTTCGCTTACCATAATGTGGGATTTCCTTCCTTCTTAAGGTTGAAAAATACTCCATTGTATGTAAAGACCACATTTTCTTTATCCATCCATCTGCCGTTGGATGATGGATGCATAGGTTGTTTCTACATTGATGCTGCAGTGAACAGGGGAATGCAGCTCTCTCTTCAAGATCCTGATTTCAATTGTTTAGGATAAATACCCAGAAGCGGATTGCCAGATCATTATGCGAAGTGAAATAAGCCAGTTACGGAAGGAAAATTACTGCACAATTCCAGTTATATGACGTATCTAAGATAGTGAAACTCACAGAAGCAGAGAGTAGGGGCTGGAAGGAGGGAGAATGGGAATCGCTATTCAGTAAGTATACAGTTTTGGTTACGCAAGATGCATTAAGGTCTAGAGACCTGTTGTACATCGTGTCTGTGATTAACAATATTGTACTGCACACTTAAAAATCTGCAAAAAGGATCTCATGTTAAATGCTCTCAAGTCCACAAAAAAGAACATTTATAAAACAGCATTCATGGAGTTTCCGGTGATACTAACATTAAAAAAAATTTTTAGGGGTGACTGGGTGTTTTAGTCGGTTAACTGTCCAACTCAATTTCAGCTCAGGTCATGATCTTGGGGTAGTGAGATCAAGCCCGGAGTGGGATGGTACTGATCGTGGAGTCTACTTGTCCCTCTCTCTCTGCTCCTCCTCCTGCTTGCGTGCACTCTCTCTGTCTTGCTCTTTAAAAAAAAAAAAAAAACTATATGTGAAAGTTCTTACCAGGGGAAAAAAAGAAACAGGTTCTTCTCTCTCTAGTGTTGGAGGGGGGAGACATCATTATGTTTGGAGCAACGGCAACCATTTTGAGTGAATGAAGAAAACCAGTTGGAGGGCAAAGCCCGAGTTCTGAGAGCTGGGTCTTTGCTGATGTCACTAAGCTGCTGAATCAACCAGTCCCTGACTCCCCATCACTTCCAAGGGTCTATGAGATAATAAGTTTCCTTATTCTTAAAGCCTCCTTAGGTTGGGTTTTTTTCCTTACAGCCAGGAGCATGGCACCAATGTGCTAAATCCTGTAGATAAGCTACTGCTTCCAAATTGCTCTCGACATTTCCCACCTGCCTCCTGAGTCATGGAGAGGGAATCACTTTCACTGCCAAGGTGGTCAGACACACAGATCCTCATCTAGCCGTCAGACATATTCTGTGGCCTGGCAATGTACACAGGGCTCAGGCAGGAGGACTCCTGGGAGACCACCTGCCAGCTCCTCCATAACATTCAAACTTTGCCTCTCTGGGCCTCAGTTTCCACATCTGTGAACTGGGGATGGTCATGGGGCCACCTGTTTCCCAGGGTGTTATGAAGATTAAATGAATTATTTCCATCACAGTAACAGGTTCGTGGTAAGGGCTCAGCAAACGTGAGCTGTTACTATTACTGCTGTTGTTGTTATTCCTTGGGGGAAAGGGACAGAGGAACTCTGCTGACCCAGTGTGGGTGGCAGGTGCAGAATGAGACTGGCAGCCTCCAGAGGGGAGACTAAGCTGGAAAGAAAGGATTCAACCAAAGCAGATAATGAAGGTGCACGAAGCATGGGCCACCTCTGCTCCTGAGGTGGGGGAGACTCCAGGGTCCCCATCTTGAGAGGAAAAGAGAGGTGAAAAGAGAGGGGTTCCAGGAGGGTGGGAGGCTGAGGCACACCCTGGTACGAAGCTATGAACAGCAGAGGTAGCATTTATTTCTTCTTCCAAAGACCACGCAGTGTCACTGTGGTGCGGGGACCTTCCCCTCGGGGCCTTGGGGGTCTTCCCGCACACTCGAGAGCCTCCAGTGCTCAGGCTGGGCCTTTCTTCCTCACCTAGACAGGCTGCCCAGCACCTTCACACTGTGCCCTGAGCACCCTCTAGCCCCAGGTCCCGCTCCCACCTTCCCTGGGGTGGCGGGGGGACCTTGTCGTCACCAGATGGATTGAGCAACTCAGGTGAGTGTGCATTTTCCAGCTCACACTAACCGCCATTCATTCACTTCCCCTCATGCCCATGGAACACTCCGTTCCCGGTCATTTCACCATGACCCTTCCTGTGAGCGAGCCCTCCGTGATGCAGCCCGGAACCTGAGTCACCCTGAGATCAAGCCTCCCTTATAGACCTTGGTCTATAAGCCCCTGGCCTGGTTCACGGATGAAAACGGAAATACGGACGACGATGACGGTGACATTGGCAACCAAACGTAGCGGTGTCCTGAGCACTTAGGTGTACTAACGTCGAGTTGGGAAGGTGCTGCTCCCATTTTCTGGATGAGCACAACGAGACCCAGAGAGGCTAGCTAACTCAGAAGCGAAGGAGTCATGATTTGAACCCAAGCTGTCTGGTATAGAAATTCAACCGCGTTTAGTTAGATATTTAACAAAACACCTTTGTAGGAAAAGAGAAAGAGAAAAAACAGGGAATTCCTTTTTAAACACTGTCATCGACTCACTCATTCCTATCAAACAGTTCCTTAGCAGGGTCTGTGTCCGCTGGTGCTTCGTGCTGGGCCCGTGGAAGTCAATGCGCAGGGAAGGGTCCTGCCGCCCGGAGCCCACGGTCCCGTGAGAACAGTCGGTCAGTCGAGGGCCTGACACGCAAAACCGAGACCGCTCCTGCCTGAGGGATCAGAACTGGTGAGACCCAGAGCTGGGAACCCTGTGGCCTTTCTAGGCTTTTTTATGAAATTCTTTCAAGAAAGAGACCTTCCTCAAGCCCTCCCCTGCAAAGGTAGGGTGGTGGATGTGAGGAGAAGGGCCAGAGGACTTCAAGGGAGCTTGTGACAGTCGCAAGAGACACAAGGCTGTGGGGTCAGGCCTCTGGTCCCAGATCCCAGCCTTGGTCCCCACCTGCATGTGACCCAGGGCAGTCATGTCTCCCCCCCAACCCCCCGCAGCTTATCTCCTCATCCAGAAATAGGGAAAATGAATCCTTCCAAAGCCATTGTGAGGCTGTGGCCCGTCCGGGTGGGATACTATGACCCACTCTCACATTCAACCTCCTGGTTGGCGTGAGAGAAGGTGTTTCCAGAAAAGCCAGGTGATGACAGTTCCTCATCTTTGCAAACCTCAGCTGGGCTCTAAAAGTGTTACAGACCTCACTGGCAGAGAAGCCCATGGCCCTCTCAACAAGGTGGGTGGCTGGATGAGGACTACAGGGGCCTGGGGGTGCCGGCGACCCGTTCCCTCTGTGAACAGGCCTCACTCACACCAGGAGCCCTTGCCCTCAAGAGAAGCCAGAAATCCAGGTCTTACCATCAACTCTCAGGGCACCTGGGTGGCTCAGTGGATTAAGCCTCTGCCTTCGGCCCAGGTCATGATCTCGGGGTCCTGGGATCAAGCCCCGCATCAGGCTCTCTGCTCAGCAGGGAGCCTGCTTCCCCCTCCCTCTCTGCCTGCCTCTCTGCCTACTTGTGATCTCTGTCTGTCAAATAAATAGATAAAATGTTTTTTTAAAAAAAGAACTCCATTTAACACAACTCTCCCATTTTTAAGAAAAGATTTATTTATTTATTTATTTATTTGAGTGAGCCCGTGTGTGTGCAAGGGGGAGGGGCAGAGGGAGAGGGGGAGAAGCAGACTCCTCACTGAGCATGGACTCCCATGTGGGGCTTGATCTTACCACCCTGAGATCACAGCTAGAGCTGAAACAAAGAGTCGGTCCTTTAACCAACTGCGCCACCCGGGCGCCCCTCAGCTCTCCCCTTGTTTAAATGTTTCTGGCTAATTGAGGAAAAGCACTAGCCAAACACCACACACTTTCTAGAATGACTATAATCCAAAAGACGGGCAGTAGCACGCGTTGGCAAGCCTGTGGACCGGTTGGTGGCAGGGCACAATGGGGTAGCCGCTTTGGAAAAACAGTCTGGCTGTTTCCCGGAAGGTTAAACAGTTGCCACGTGACCCAGAATTCCACTTGCAGGTGTGTCCCCAGAAAACCTGCGTCCGCACGAATGGGTGCACGTGGATGTCCTTGGCAACGCTGTGCACAGCAGCCAAATGGTGGAAACAACTCAGATGTCCATCCACGGATGAAGGGGCAAACGTGCGTCGCCATAGGACGGAATACTATTTAGCGGGGAAAAAGGGGTAAAGTATTGATTCAGGCTACGGCATAGCTGAGCCTTGAAAGCATCCTGTTAAGTGAAAGCAGGCAGACAAAAAAGACCGGATAATGAGTGCTTCCATGTAGACAAAATGTTCCAAAGAGGCCCGTCTGTAGGAACAGAAAGCGGAGCGGTGCTCACCAGGGGTGGGAGCAAGGGGAACTGGGGAGTGATTATAAATGGACCCGGGGTATTTTGCGGAGGGAAATGGATTGTGGTAAGGGTTGCACCACTCTGTGAAGATACTAAAAACCAATGACTTGTACCCTTTAAAGGGGTGAATTGTATGGCATGTGAATTATATCTCGATAAAGCTGTTAAAATAAGACAGCGTTGGGGGCACCTGGCGGGCTCAGTCGGTAGAGCATGTGACTCTTGATCTTGGGGTCATGAGTTTGAGCCCCGCGTTGGGTGCAGAGATTACTTAAAAAAAAAAAATTTTTTTTTTTTAAAGCTTAAAAAACAACAGCAATAAGGAAGTATTGGCCTTACAGGGCTCCTAAGAGAGTCAGAGTCAACCACAAGCCGTACTTCTCAGCTCCCTGGTTGAGGAGGCCATCTGTCCTCCGTTATCTGGACACTCAGCTATCCATAACACCGGGTTCCAGAAGAGCCTGAGGGACCAGCCAAAGGACAGAAGTTCCACCCCGGGGCTCAGCACTGATAAATGCCTTGGAATGGTGGGGGGGGGGCGGGGGCGGTGGCTCCTGCCACTTCCCTTTTTGCTCCTTTTAAATGTAAACCATTAAATGCAAACAGAGAAAGCTTCTGTTTGTTAACTAAGCCCCAAACAGCAAGGAAATGGAGTGGGGTAAGCCTGTGGTTCAGATCAGCTCCAAAGACCAGGCCCAGTGTCTATCTCCCATTGTGTCCAACCGTGAGGGTTCTGAACTCTGGTGCAGGGCTGTGGCAGGGGGGAGGCTGCTCTCCTGCCCCTTGCCTTCTCCCCGTCTCACCTGTGTGGGTAGAGTGGAGACCTTTGTGAGTGTTAGGAAAGTGGCGGTGACCCCAGAAGAAGAGGTTGGGCGGGAGGCCAGTTGAGCCGTTGCTCTCGGATCCCATGGACCCGAAGGAATAAAACGCTATAGTCAGGCCAGGACTATAGGGTTAGGAGAGACCTGAGAGACCCCACGAGGGAATCTGAGCCTTTTTTTGGGAGCCAGACACGAGCCTCCAGCTCAAGGAGGGGCTGAGGAGAGAAGACAGTGGTGGGGAGAGGCCTGGGAGCCTTGAAATCCTGTGTGCATGGCCGGCAAGGAGATTTGACAAGGCAAAGGCTGACCTGAGTCCTGGCTGGATTTGTGACCCACTGACCACTGGCTGAGGACCTCCTGCGCGCCGGGCACCGGGACTTCCTGTGCCAGGTGGTGGGGGCGACAAGGTCTCTGGACTTATGCAGGTAAGCTCCTGGGGGGGCCCTGGCGATGGGCCAGTAAGCAATGCCTCCAGCACAGAATGCTGCGTGGGGACCATCTCAAGCACATCAAAGCAGGAGAAGAAGCTGGAGCAAATGGGCCATCAGGGAAGGCCTCCCTGGGGTGGTGACACTTCGGCTGACACTTGAGTGAAGTCATAGCTGAGGCAGAGGAACTGCAAGTGCAAAGGTCCTGAGGCTCAGCACAAAAAGGGAGATGGATACAGTCAGGGAGATCCCAGGGGCCAGACCAGGCAGGGCCTTATGCGCTGTTGTGAGGACTTTGGCTTCACTCTGGCTGATTCGGGAGCTATGAAGGGTTCTGAGCACAGGAGGCCCTGATCCGATCTAGGTTCTAATAGGATCCCTCTGGTCCAAGACAGAGAATGGACTCTGGGGTCAGGGAAGGCACAGGAGCAGGGAATCTGGGGAGGAGGCAACTGCAGGGATTGGAGGGGAGGGGACAGTGGCTGGGGCAGTAACTATAGAGGGAGGAAGACATGGTCACTGTTTTCTCTGATCACCCAGACTACTTCCTGCTGCCCAGAGACACAGTACTGGTAAAACTAAGGAGATTCTATACACATATGACACTCACACACACACACACACACACTCACACTCACACTCAACACACATATAAATGCTACACATACAGGCACGTCCATTCCCCATTCACTTAGTTTTACATCGACACCACACACAGGCATGGAGTCTACATACACAGGACACACATCTAGATTCCACACCTGTACGGTACCTACACATGTGTGTTCTGCATTCACGCAGATTCAACATTTGTCTTATCCACCCGGCTGACCTTGAACTCTAACAGCCAGGATAAGCAGACAGCAGGTCCTGGAGGGGACCCAGCCCTAGCATTTGAGAGGGCAGACTCTGCTGCTCAGGAGCTGTGTGACTCAGGCCTGGTTTCTCGGATCTTCATCTTCCTCATCTTTAAAATGGGGATGACAAGGCCTGCCTCGGAGGGTTGTCGGCAGGAATGGGTGAGATCACCATGTATGCAAAGCAGCGAGCCTGGCGTGGGAGCCGGGACTCTTTATTAATAGTCATCACACTACTAATAATGAGGTCTGTTTTGGGGCCAAGCAAATCCCATAGAGCATCTTCCTGGAACGAGGGTGTGCATACCCACCCGCACACCCACACTCCAGCGTGGGGCGCGTGGGAAAGGGGGCAGACCCACAGCCTCTGTATGGGCAGGATGGACCAGGTGCTAGAGTGGAAACCTGTGAGTCAGCTACGGGCATAAAACAGTTAATGGGCGTGCCACCCTGGCTTCAGTAATGATGGAGAGACAGAAGCTTAGATAATGTCCGGAAGGCAGGTGGATTAGTCAGGGCTCTCTCGGTTCTAAGGGACAGAAACCTAACTCAAACCGGTTTAAGCAAAAGAGAATTTATTGGGTCACGTAAAAAAAAAAAAAAAAAATCCAGGGGTGTCCTTGCCTCAGGCATAGCTGGATCCAGGTGTTTGAATGATATCATCAGTTTTCTCTGTCTCTCTAGAAGATTGAGTTAATTAATATATGTGAAGCTCTAAACAGCATCTAACACACCTAACGCTCTATAATATTAGCTATTATTTTATTACTACTATTACTATTACTGCTACTACCCAGATAAAGTGAGTGCTTTTTCTCAATTATTCCTACAAATGTCCCAGGACTGGATCTCATTGGCTTGGGTTGGGTTATGTGACCATTTCTGAACCAAACCCTGTGGCCCGTGGCCAAGTTCTGTGACCATCAGGTTCTGTGACAAGGTTCATGTGACTATCCTTGAGGCTGGAAGTAGGGTCAGCCCCACTCAAACTCCATGGACTAGGAATGGTAGAAAGAGGCTCCTTACAGGAAATGGGGGTTGGCCCAGCAGCACTGGTCTTCTATCACGTGGGAGGCCCGAGGCCAGCTTCTGGCTACAGTTACCTTCTTTGCACAAGGGTGGCCTTTAGAGTTAGACAAACATGGGCTTGATACCCAGTTCCAATGCCTAATTAGCTTCACCTCCCCGTGTCTCAGTTTCCCCACCTGTGAAATGGGACAATTATCACACCTCCTTAATTCAACAAATATTTTATGGGACACTATATCCGACATTTATTGGATACCATTAGCCTCAACACTTTTTATGTATTAACTCTTTTGACCCTTGCAACAATAACCCTGGGAGTTAAGTGTAACCGTCCCGTTTTTACAGATGAGGAAACTGAGGTCCAGAGAGAAACAGTCACTGGCCTAAAGTCACCCAGCCAGGGAGTGGCAGAGCTGAGATTTGACCCAGTTGGCCTGGCTTTATAGGCACTGAACCACAAATTATGCAAGGAGGCTCAGTGGCTGTCACACAGTAGCTTTCTGTGTGAAGACTGTCCCTGGCAAGGGACACCTGCCTCAGTTTTTCTCATCTATAAAATGGCCCCACCGTTGCAGAACAGAGAGTGAAACAGGAGACAAAGTGACATTGGGGTCTTTGTTTATTTAGCAAATACTTAGTGAGCACCTATTATGTGCTGGGCATGGAACTAGGTTTTGTGGACACAACAGTGAATGCAACAAGCTCCCTTGTCCTCCAAGAGGACATCTTGGAGCTGACATTCCAGTGCTGGGACAGGCAACAGATGAGTCAACACAGAGGTGAACAAGCTGATCTTGGACAGTGAGTGCTCTGGAGAAAACAGAACCGGGTGACAGGGCAGTTGAGAGACCTCTAGGCAGAGAGGCACCTGACACACCTGAAGTGTGTCCAGAAAGAGGAGATGGGGGTGTCCCTGGGAAGATCCAGGTATGGGAAGCACCTTTCCAGCAGGGAGAGTGGCAAGTGCAAAGGGCCTATGGTGGGAACTGGGGAGACAGAACTGGGGCAAACACTGCTCTTGCCGCTGGCTGGGAAGCCAAGGCCCAGAGAGAAGAAGGGTCAGACCCAAAGCCACACAGCTGGCAGAGGTGGTGCCAGAAACTTGTGGGGAAGGCACACAGGGACTGGGACCTCTGTAGACACACCCTCGGCAGAATCTTCCAGGCTGCTAGAGGGGCAGCCTCCCCTTCCTGAGCCATCCCAGCTGTTGCGGGGGCTGATGATGTCCTGGTTCCCTTGTTTAATGACAAACGTTTTTCACCCTCACTTAATTATGCAACAGACGCCTATGAATCTGTCACCATCTGGCCCCACTTCCTGGGTAGGATGACAGGTCCTGGTGACTGCCTTTGAGGGCTGAGAGGGTACATCGACGGGGAAGGTGCCACGCTTGGTATGGCCTCGGGGCCGGGGCTGCACGTCCTCATCTGCAGCGAGAAGACTTAAGGGGCAGTGCGAGCATCAGTGAGACGGTAGTGGCAAGTGCCGGACACCGAGTAACTCTCAGTTCTCAGAGGGGCTGGGGTGCTGTCCCCGCAGGCATGCTTGTCACCGCCTGTGTCTGGAGAGCAGAGCAGAGAGGGCACAATTCCATGGCCCAGCAACCTTGGCAGGGGGTTTAGAGTTCCCACTTGGCAGATGGGGAGACTGAGGCTCTCAGGAGCTCGGAAATGTGCCCAAGGTCCCACAGCATCTGTGTGAGGGAGGGGTTCGGTGCTGGGCTGCTGCGGCTCCAAAGCCCTCCCCTTTTCACACCAGCACCTCGCAAACCGCAATTTTTCACCAGCTGTTGATGTGATGGTAATGTCCCCATGGCTTGTCCTCCTGAGAGCTTTGCACTGGGCTCTGCTTGTGGGTCCGCGGCAGCTCTAATGTCTCTGGTGATCTGAAGCTCAAACTAGCCTTTCCAGCTGGAGAGGGGGGCTTTTAAAGTGAATGATTTTCCTGTGCCCAGATAATAATATTGAACACTATAGCTATGTGCCAGGGACTTTCCACACATTATCTTATTTTGGAATTCACACCAACCTTCCAAGGCAGGATCTGTTGTGCCCTCTTGACAGAGGAGGAGCCCGAGGCTCTGAGCCATGAAGGACCTGCCCAAGGCCACACGGCTAGCTGATGGTAGAGGCAGGATTCGAACCCGGGCCTGTCAGACAGCAGAAACCCGTGCTTCTGCGAGTTGACTTTGGAACATGGGACTCTTACTCTTCTGATTTCCTCTTCTGACTTTTATTTAAGAAGCCCGTATGAGGGGCTGGATTCTTCTATTAGAGGCAGTGCATCCTAGGCTGGGAGCGTTGAGAAAATCCCAAAGACCAGTGCCCTGGGCTGGCTCCTGGCAGGTGCCTGAGTTACGGGCAGCCGTGGAAAGGGTGGAACAGCCCAGGAAGGGGTGGGAGGTGTGGCCTTCAGGGGATCCAGAAACACCCACGGGGATCCATATCCAGGCTCTTTAACAAGCTAGAAGCTTCTGAGCCGCTCCCACTACTCTGCTTCTCATCAGCCATCAGACCTGAGGCCACACCTCCTAAACAATTCTTTCTGTCTCCCTGCCTCCACTGGGCACAGCCCCATCACTGCTTACCTGGACCACGTCAGCGATCCCCCTTGGTGTCCCTGCTTCCACCATCACCCCTGTGATCCATTCTCCTTGCAGTCAGAGGGATCCTGTTAGAACCCAAGGCAGAGTATGTCCCACCTCTGGTGAAAAAGCTGCCAAGTGTTCCCCTTAGCTCTTAAAATAACCCACAACTCCTTGTCACGGCCCCCATGGCTCCACATAGTGTATTTCCCATTAATCTCTCTACTTCAGCCACCCTGTTTCCAGAACGCACCCCACGGTCCCCACCTCAGGGCCTTTGCACTTGCTGTGCATGTTGTCTAGGTTTCTCAGCCCCTAGACCACACAACTACCTCATTCTTGGCTCAAACATCACCCTCTCAGGGAGGCCCTCCCTGACTCCACAGCACTAAAGAAAACCTATTTTTCCCGCATTCCACCTTGACACCTCTAAAGTCCAGTCCATGCAGTGGCCAGGGGGAGCTTTCTGAACCCTGAATCTCAGCAAGGTCCTCCCCCACCTAAATCCCCTCTGTCTGGAATCCCAACACCCCAACACCTCCCCCCACACCCCTCCCAAGCCTCCGGCCCCGTGCAAAGCCTTGGATGAGGCCGCTGCTGCCTGATCCTTCTTCCTCCTTCTTTCTGACGTCTTGTACCCTCACTCCTTCCAGACTCGGCTAGTTCCCCAGGGGGCAGCAGGTAGGCCAGGATCGCTCGACCTTGGGTGGGCTTGTTCTCTGTGGTGGGGGTCTGCTCTGTGTTGAGCAGCACCCCTGGCCTCTCCCATCTCCAGCGTGATAACCTGTAATATCTCCAGACTTTGCCGAACTCCCCAGGGGGAGCAAAATCAGCCTGGTTGGGAACTGGGCTTGGCTTCTGTCCCTGTTGTTGCCTCTTTCAGGAATATTCCCTCCCAACCCTCCCCCCTCATCCTGTTCACTCCTCTCTGTACCTCAGGTCCCTTTAGACACCACCCACCACGAGCCTTCCAGCCCCGGGCCGGGTCAGGAGGCCTGTAGGTGCTCCCTGATCTGCCATCAGACACCTGGTGATGCTATCTTGAAGTTGTCAGGTCTCTACTTGTGTTCCCGGGGCAAGAAGGGGTGACGTCAGCTCCACGAGGACGGGCACAGTTTCTGTTCTGGTCATCACCGTGTCCCCAGCCCCACAGGGCCTGGCATAGGGCTCAGTCCACATTTCACACTCCCTCACCCCTTCTCTGTCCCCTTTCTATCCTGGCAGCTGGCGAGTCCAAGGCCACGTGACACGCAGGGGTCAGAGACATGGAAGAGAATCAGTCGTGGTTCCGGGGTCCAGCTGGCTCGCACTTGGGGGGCAGAGAGAAGCACAACCCTTTCAGGTCAAAGCTGCAGTGGGGAAACACAAGGAGGCATTGAAGCCAAAATATGAGAAGGTGGAGTCCGGATGGGCTTCCTGGGGGAGGGAACATTCTGGAAGGTAACATCTAGAAAACTTAAAAAGATGAAGTGTCAGAGTGCTGATTGCACAGTATTATAAAGGTACTGTCACTGTCCCTTCAAAATGCTTCATTTCATGTGATGTGAATTTCACTTCGATTTAAAAAAAGAGAATAAAAGGGCGCCTGGGTGGCTCAGTGGTTAAGCCTCTGCCTTCGGCTCAGGTCATGATCTCGGGGTCCTGGGATCGAGTCCCACATCGGGCTCTCTGCTCGGCGGGGAGCCTGCTTCCTCCTCTCTCTCTGCCTGCCTCTCTGCCTCCTTGTGATCTCTGTCTGTCAAACAAATAAACTCTTAAAAAAAAAAAGAGAGAGAATAAAAAACAGTGCAAACAGGGTTCCAGTTGGAGGAAACAGAATGTGCGAAAGTCTGGAGGCTGGACAGAGAGAAGGGCGCAGAGAATTGCTGGTTGTTTCATGTGGCTGCAGCCACGGGCCAGAGGGGGGCAGCTGCTGGTGGTGGTGGTGGGCCGTGGCTCTGAGACAGGAGGCTGGGCAGGGGCCTGTGGCCGCCAGGAAGAGTTCATATTTTTCCTATTGAGTTGAGAGCCATGGAAGGTTGTAGGGGGAGGAAGCACTGGATATGACTTGGCTGCATGAGGCGAAGGGACTCTCATTGGGTGAAGATTGGAGCAGGGAGAGCAGAGAGGAGGCGACTGCCACAGTCCCTGTGGGAGAGGACAGTAGCCTGGCCTGGGGGTAAGGTGGGGGGAGGGGGCCTGGAGGTGAGGAGACGTGGTCCAGTCTGAGAGATATTTAGGGCCCAAAACTGACAGTGATGACGGTTTGGATATGGGTGGCGGGAGGTGGAGCATCAAGGACAAGTAGCCTAGGTCAGAAACCCCCCTTGGAATCTGGCCCCTGCATCCCCCTGGGGACCGAGCTCTGTCCCCCTCCCAGGGCCTCTGCTTCCCCTCCAGCCTCCTCAGGCATGGCCTTGGCTCTCCCACAACATTCTGTGCGACCCCTGGCCAATTCTCGGGGCCCATTTCTGGGGCATCTTTGTGTCTTCCTCTCCAGGAAGAACATGAAGGAGCAGGAAACTACCAGCTCAGGCAGAGAACGTTGAAGAACCTGTCCTGCTGGCCTCACCCACCCCTCCCGGTGCTCAGGAGGCAGAGGGGGCACCCCAGGACAAGATCTGCCCCACCTGAGTGTCCCATGGGGTCCAAACCTGCCATCCCAGGGGTCACAACCCCAGGCCTGGCCTTGGACTCTGAGCCCCACACTCTGGCAGAGGCTGCCCAGGCCTGAACCACCTCTCTCAGCAGCAGGGCTTGGTGGTCAAGGGCATGGGGACGAGAGTCAGAACTGGGTGCAGATCCCAGCTCAGCCCCTTCCTGCTGTGCAGCTAGAGCAAGGGACACAACCTCTCTGATGCCCAGAGAGAAAGAGGGCTGGCCAAGATGTCACACTTCACACAAGTGGGGCTTTTCCCCATGAGGTGTTATGAGTCCCAGTTCACAAAGAAACTGTGAATTTTGTTGTCTTTTGCAAATTAAACTTAATTTCCATTTTGCGCCATCATTCTGTCAGGGTGGTGGAAACTTCACTGGACGGGGGCGGGGGGTGGGGGGCGGTCAATTCTTTCCTTTTCCCCTTCCCGCCACTCCTTCCCTACTTCTCCTAGGTTCCTGTCCTTTTGTGAGGGGGAGGTGTTGAGGACAGGAGTAGGGTAGGGACATGGGTCTGGGATGGGCTAGTTCTCACCTCTGAGGCCCCACGTGGTGCTGTGGCTGTCCCTTCCCCATAGCTTGTGTCCTCGGGGTCCTTTGGCTATTTCCTGGCCATGTCTAAGGGCTGGCTGGAGGCTGCCTTTCCAGAATCCCAGAGAAGCCGTTGCTACTGAGGTTCTGGCCTCCTGGAGCTCAATCCCAGGCCTTGGCCACACCTGCCTCTCTCCTCCCTGCCCCAGCCCCAGAATCTGCCTCTGGTTCTGGAAGGGGAAGCCTTGCTCTCTGCAAGATGCTTTTTTCCCAAATATGAGTTCTCCCTGCTCCCCTTGGCTTTTGAAACTCCAAAGCCAGGAAGCCTCCTGGGATTCCTGCTCTTAGTGTCCACCCCTTCCCAGGAGGCACTGAGCCTGAACTGGCTCAGCTGCCTTCTGTGGGGGAGGGGCCCGGGCTGGGGAGGGGGGGGGAGTGCGGGGAGTGCAGAGGAGAAGGAGGAAATATCAGTTAATGCAGCATTCCCTAACATTTTGGTCTCAGGATCCCTTTACATCGTAAACAAATGAGGGAAGACTCAAGGAGCTTTTTTTGTTTGAGCGGATGGCATCAATCGATCTCCGCATTGGAAATTAAAAGTAAGCAATTTATACAATATTTTATTCATTTCAAAAAATAATAAATCCAGTCCATGTTAATATAATTAACAGATTTTTGTAGTAAATAGCTATACATTTCAAAATTAAAAAAAAAAAAAAAAGGCAGCGAGGAAAGTGGCCTTAGTGGTCCCGTTCACATTTTGCAACTTTCTCGAATGGTTGCCGTAATCGGAGACACCTGGATCGTCATAGTTGCTCCTACATTCAGCCTGTTGTGATAGTTTGTTTTATTTGAAGTTTCTGAAGAAAACTCGGCCTCACGGAGGCACACAGCTGGAAAGGGGGAATGCTGTTGTACTGTGATGTTCTTCTTCGATGTTACACCAAAGCTCACCAGTGGCAAGTTTCTGAAAGTTCACTTCACTATGGGATCTACATGCCTATCAGTGAACTTTTCAAACTCTTCACCCCCACATGAGATGAGAGTGAAAAAGGCAAATCATCATGTGAACTCCCTGAAAGGGTCTTGGGAACCCCCAGGGATCCTTGACCACACTTTGAAAACAACTGAGTTCCCTAAGAAGAAAAACAGACAGAAAGCTGTTGGTTGACTCCCACGAGAGAGAATCGGTGTTCAGTTCCCACTTCCACTGCCTCCTCGCTGTGTGTCCTTGGGTGGGTCGCTTCGCTTCTCTATACCTCGGTTTTCTCATCTGTTAAATGGAAATAGCAAGGCCTACCAGACAGCATGATAACATACATGCTTGCTGCCAGGACACATGAAAAGCACAGGGTAAATGCAAAGGGCTTATTCAAATATCAGTCCTTCATCCTCACATACTCCATCCTGCCACCGGGTCTTTGCATTAGCCATTCCTTCTGCCTAAAACCCCGTCTTCCCTGGCTTTGCCAAGAGAACCCCTTCTCATCCTTCAGCTCTCAGCTCAAGTGCTTCCTCTTACAGAAAGCCTTCCTTGACCTTCCTGGAATGTCAAACACCCCTATCAGACATCCCAGAGCATGGTTGATATTTACATTTTTTTAGAGTCATTAGGTGATTATCTGTCTCCTACCAGGAGTAGGACCAGGACCATGAGTCCAGGTTAATTTTTGCCTTCCACCTGTAGTGCTTGTGTGGACTGAATGCTGTTGAAAGAATGTTAGGTATGGAGTGTCATCTTTAGTGATCCCTTGGTCTTTCCATCCTTGGAATATGGAAAGGCTGAGTTTCATGAGGTGCTGCCTCCCCAAGCTCCCATCTTCTCCACTAAGAGCTGGTTTGCACCAGGGATAGGGGAGGCAGGGGTCCATGCTCCAGAGCTGCAGGGTTCTTCTACCTGGGCCCTCTTTGTACCAGGTCCCCTACAGTCTTTGGAGGTTACACCCCCTCCCTGAGCAGCTCCTTTCTTTCTTCAAGGGGTTCCCTACCCTGAGCCCCAACAGTTTCTCAAATGTCCAGGCTGGGAAACCCGCTGCTCCTTCTGTCCAAATATCCTGCTCCCTCTCCCCACTTTCCCTTTAAGATGGGCTCAGCCAGGATTTCCTCTCCCTACCCCATGCCTGGACCGTGTTCCTGTGCCCCTGTCATCACAGCACAAGCTGCCTTGTCTATTTGTTCTCTTCTCTCCATCTCTGCCTCCAAGCTAGGCAGCGTGTTTGGCAGGGATGGGAGGGACAGTGTCGTCTTTGCTCCTCCAGGATCAGGGCATTGGACCTGGCCTCCTATATGTGTCCAAAGCATTTGCTGAAATGACATGAAAGTAGAAGTTTGTGGGGCAGCAAAGGGGGTCATAACAGATTGTTTGGGGCTACAAGTAATAGAAACTCAGCTCAGACCAACTTAAGGAAATGTATTGGCTCCCATAAACAAAAGCCTAGAAAAAATGAGCTTCAGGCTTGGTTCGATCAGGACTCTCATTCTTTTTCCTCTGTGTTTCACCCAGCTTTATGATTCCATGTGTGGATTTTTTTTTTCCTCTAGCTGGTTTTCTTCATGGTATTAAAATGGGTACAACAATTCCAGGCCTCATTCTGTTAAGATGAAGATGATCCCTTTGAGTGGCTTTTAAGAGTACTTGGAAGGCATCTTTTCCAGAAGCCCCCAACACTGAGTGTCCTCTAGACTCAATGGACCAAACTGGTTCCATGTCCATCCCTGAGCCAGTAGCCACAGTTGGTGGGTGAGATTTAGGAAATTACCTTACATTTGGTGCCAGAGAGGGTCAGCTCCCACCTTTCACACTTTATGAGAGCTGTGGCCAGTCTCTCAAATCAGAGTAGTCACCAAGAGAAGGGGGCAAGAGAGTCAAAACACTCGCTCCAGGAGCTTCATTATATTAAAATCTGGAGAATTTGTTCTTTGAGCTAAGACCAATCCAGGGAAAACTTCGCCGAACATCTAGCTCTTTCACCAGAACCTTGTATCAAAGGCAAGACGATAACAGATTTTTCTGCTCTCTGATGGAATTCCATCGGCCGAACCCACAGCCAATTCACAAAGCCACAGATGACTTGACCGAATATTTTTTTAAATATGTTTGTTTTTCTGATTATGATAACAATATGTGCTTGCTGCTAAAATATTTAAATAACGTAGAAAAGTATTTAAAACAGTGGTTTTCAACGGACAGTGGTTTTGTTCCCAAGAGACACATGGCAATGTCTGGATGCAGTTTGGGTTGTTTTCGGGGGGCGGGTTGCTGCTGGCATCTGGCGGGGAGAGACCCGAGATGCCGCTAAACTTCCTACAATGCCTCGGACAGTTCCTTGAAACAAAAAATTATCTGGCTCCAAATGTCAATAGTGCCAAGGTTGAGAAACTCGGACTTAAAGGACAAATTACTGAAAATCCTACCACCCAGAAATAAATGCTGCTGACATTTCAGTAAACCTCCTTTAGAACACTCTCGAAGCACGCACAACTTAGCACAAATTAGAACGTGCATGTGAACTTTTTTTCTCTACAACATGTTGTGGCATTTTTCTAGATTGCCGTTTTTATTAGTACTTTATGGCAATGTAATACAATTTTTGTATTTATTTAATGCAATTTAATTTTTAATATAGTATTTAATTAAGTTTACCATTGTTTTCTTAGTGAGTCCTCTGTAGTTTAGCATTTTTGGTTTCTTCCCCCAGTTTTTCATTATTATAAATATTGCTGTCAGGAACACCCGTACCCATGGAGACTGTATGGCCTATCATATCCTTAGGGTTAAATGCCCCATAGCTAAATTTCTGGGTTGCTTCAAAATTTCTGCCCATTGAATGTCAGGGTGCGCACTGCCATTCTATGCCAATTAGATAAGTGGAAAATGACCTATCATTGCAACCTTTTTTAAAAATATTTTATTTATTTATTTGACAGACAGAGATCACAAGTAGGCAGAGAGGCAGGCGGCGGGGGTGGCGGGGGGAGGGATGCAGGCTCCCCGCTGAGCAGAGAGCTCTATGCGGGGCTCGATCCCAGGACCCTGAGATCACGACCCGAGCCGAAGGCAGAGGCTTAACCCACTGAGCCACCCAGGTGTCCCTCATTGCAACTTTTATTTCCTTTTCCTTGATTACTGAAAGGGTGGATCTTGTCTTCATAGGATTGCCTGCCTTCTGTATTTCTTTATTTGTGAACAGTCCATTTTATAATAAGGTGCGTACCTTTTCTTACTGTTTTGCAAGAACTCTTTGTATATTAAAGATATTAACCCTTTCTAAGAGTTTCATAATTGTTGACATTAGAAACCTCCTTTCCTTTCTTTCTTTCTTTTTTTTTTTTTTTTTTTGTTCCTTTGTGCTTTCGAAGGATGTGCCTAATGTTCTGGCAAGCTTTTCATGAATTACATTAGGAAATAACTTTTGTAACAAACCCATTTAACAACCATTCTTTGTTCCCGCCTCCTGATAATGCTCAGAGCCACAGCGGCAGCCTTTGCCCAACTCTGTGTCATTAACCCTTGATCTTTTCCTGCTGAATAGCAGATTGCTTTCCAGAGCTGGGAGCACAGTTTCATTTTCACCTTCCCGCGGATGGAACAGCCGCTGACTCTGTGCCAGACGGCTGTTTACATAAGAAATGATTTGATTATATTGTACAACCAATGGCGGCCTTTCTCAGAATGAAGAAGCCAGAAACACATAATCGAAGCCAGAAACACATAATCAAAGCCATTAACTATGTACAGAGAAATGCAGCCCACTCTAAATTTCCCACCAACCATAATCACCATTTTCCAGGGAAAAATAAGAACAGGGCTATGGTTTCCTACCAAAACGTGTTAAGGGAAAGACTTAAAAGGAGATTGTAGCATTAGCCCAGTTGCACTCCCCAATCAGACCCGACTGAACTCAAATGTCAGGTCCGGTAACTGGTGATCTTGGGAGCCTCACTCACCTGCCCCGAGCGTCTGTTTCTTCCATCTGTAAACTAGGCTTTGGCAATAGTACCCGTCGCAGAGGGTCATTGAGACCCTCCTTACACGAGAGAATGCATAATGAAGCACTTTATCTACCAGAATGGGTTCAGTCACAAGGAATAGAACACTTGACTAAAGGTGGCAAAGGAGAAACGTTAAAAGAAAGGATACTTCTGAGGCGCTAAGCAGACCTTTGGAGGTAAATTAGCAGCATAACTAAGTCAGCCATTGCTGTCAGCCACCTTCAGACAAGCAAAAAGAAAAAATGAAAGGCAAGATTCGTAATCTTATATAATAAGGTTGTTTAATTGGCAGGTGTAAACAAAAACTCATATTCTTTCCATTTCCTACCTAGCAATTTACGAATGTGTGTCCTTATGGTTTCAAGGTGGCTGCTGCAGCTCTGGGCATCGCATACAGACCTAATCACACCAAGTAAAGGAGAGGAGGGGCATCTCCTCCTCCTGCCATGGGTCTACTTTTATGAGGGAGAAAATCATTCCCAGAAGTCCCCTTGCAGACTTCCCATTAGTCAAGACTGCATCCCGTGCCCAATTCCAAACCAATCACTGAAAGTGAGGGAAGTGAAAATTCCCACAATTGGCTCAGATCCATTCTAACTCACTCTGAGGCTGGGGAAGGGAATGGCCACTGACCCCGAGCCCCTGGCTACCCTGAGCCCCCGGCTAGATGTGCACCTAGCAAAACTGGATCCTGCCAGCAAAGAGGATGTGAGTGAGCCACCGCTGAGTCTACCAGAAGAAAAGTTCCTGGCATATATCACATGCCCCAAAGGCTAGCATTTGGCAAGCTCTGGCCTGGGAGTTCATACCTGAGAGAGCCACACAACTGGCCAGGGAGCCCCTCGACGGGCCAGACCGCTGTAACCAACCACTTGCTCACTATCTCCACTTTGGATGGCCTATAAGAACGTCAAGTCCAATACACCATATTTGAACTTGGGGTCTTCTCTTCAAATCACCTCCCTGTCCTCAGCCTCTGTTGTCGGCCTGTTGCTCAAGCCGGAAACTGGCTGGCCCTTGAGACTCCCTGCTGTCTCTCACCATCTATGCTTGACTGTCTCCACCTCTGCCATCATCTTCCACCTGCCCTCCTTGTTCCCTGAGCTGCTGTCCTTGTTCCCTGAGCTGCCCTCCGCACTGTTGTCTCTGCCTGGAATTCTTCCCCCTGCTCCTCCCCATCACCGTTCTCAGGGAAGCTCCTCTGACTCCCCTAGGTTCCCCGCCCCCCACTTTGTGTTCCCTCAGAGCCTCGCACACCTCCCTGCCTTGCCCATACCACACTTCTTATTTACGTGTGCGACTGTGTGACTCACGCCTCACCCCGCCAGGCTGCAAACTCCACGCGGTAGGAACCCGGTCTGTTACGTTCCCTGATAATCCGCAGTGCCTGGCACATCACAGAGCTTCAGCTTTTTCAAATAAATTTTTAAAAAAATCCATTCCTCACCCCATCGCCAGAGAGATCTTTCAAACCACCTCCCCTGCCTGCCTCAGGCCTCCCATGGCTCCCCTGTACCCTCAAGGCAAAATCCAAAGGCTTTAACGGGGATTTCCAGGCCCTTGCGGGTGGATCCCACCCCGTCCACCACCCCCCGGCCCCTCTTCTTCTGCCCTGGTGCTTCCTCTCTACACTCCAGCCACCACCAGCTTCTTTAGGTATCTTGAAAGCCCCGTGTTCTCCCTCACCCCTCCAGATTTGCCCAGATGCTATAGCTCTGCCAGGAAATGTTGTCTAGAAAAATTCTCCTCTTCGTTGTCAAGATGCCATTTAAAAGTTGCCTCCTCTGGGAAGCCCTCCACACCTATCCCCACAAGGCCAGGTTAAACACCTCTGAGGCCCTCCCAGCAGCATGTGTTCGCTCCTCTGCATCCGGCAGGCTACCCTCTGAGCCTCTATAACAGAGCCCCACAGTGGCTCCATGGACAGGACATGATTTCCAGTGGGGAGGTGGAAGGTTCAAGGTTGGTGAGTTGCTTTAGTTCGGCAAGTTCATTCTGGAAACCCTGGTTCCTTTGATCTAGGTCTCTGCCCTTCACAAGTGAGGTCCTGAAGCTCCTCCATCACACGCCACATTCCGCTCAGCAGCAAGAGAGAAAGGGTCATTCCTTGTAAGGGCAGGACCCAGAAGTGGCTTCACATCACTTCTACTTACATTCCATTGGCCAGAACTTAGTCATAGGACTCCAGCGAACTGCACAGGAGGCTGAGAAGTATAATTGTTCCCCAGGCAGCGTGCACCCTGCTAACCCTCCAGAATCCTCTGGGTATGAGGAAGAAGATGATGGAGGACGGTGGGTGCTGGCGGGCCCTGCCACACTCACCCTTAGCACTGAGCGCAGGTGTGCCTGGCGCGAGGCGGCCAGCGCCCCGAGGGCAGGAACCGTGCACAGTGGTCACCTTTTCACCCCGACACACAGCAAATGAGAAGAAACGGCAGAGGCCAGAAGTGCAAACTGGAGAAATTGAGTCATGCCCCAGTTCAGTTCCACACATGTATTCTGGGCACCTGTTGAACCTAAGATCCTGGGACTTCCAGCCTGGTCCAGGTGGCAGAGGGCCAGTGAGGCTAGCGTGGCCCAGCAGAATCCCAGCAGATGCTGGGTCTAGGGCTGCAAGACCCCACCTGCTGGGGGAGCCAAGGAATCCCAGGCACTGGCTTAGAAAGAGAGCAGAGCCCACAGCCAGAAGGAGGAAGCCCCATGGGTGCCCCACAGGTGGGGCAGGACCCAAATCCTAATCCCACCTGGCTTTGGGCCCACCGCACTTCCTGCCCTGCCCCAGCTTTATCCGGCTTTGGGCCCAGCCCCAAGTACTTGCCCTTCCTTCTTTTCCTGAGGGGCTGGGTAGGGCTCTGCTCCCTGAGGGCAGCCCGGAAAACTTGCTTGATAAGGGCCCTGCAGACTCCAGTCCCTGATCCATGGGGCATCTAAGGAAGGGGGAGAACATGCTTCCCTCACCCTCTATCCTAAGGGCTGCACCTGGGATTAAGGAGAAGCAGGTTTAGCTGCAAGAGCCTTGGGTTCAAGGCCCGTCTTGGTGCTTCCCCTCTGCGTGACTTCACCTCAGCTTTCTTATCTGTCAGAGGGGCACCCGCAGCCCTAAGGGGCTTCTCAGGGTTGGTGTCAGACATGGCTGGGAAATGGGGCTTTGGGGCCTTGGGTCCTCTAGAGAAAAGCTGGTTATGTGGGTCCTTAATAGGGTACTATTGAGGCGATCCAGGCTGAGAACCGGCACACCATGAGCCCCTGTGTCTTGTCCAGGGTAAGGGGCAGAGCGAGAGCTCAACATTTGGTGAATGAGGGAATCGCATCTCTCCCCCTTCCCCAGCTAACAGCTGTGCAGGGGCTTCTCACCACGTGTGGAATAGCCTAGAACTCCTGCCATGGTGGCCAAGGCCTTGCATATTCTGCCCCCTTGCATCTCTGACCACGAGTCTCCTGTCTGTTCCTCCCCCTGATCGCTCCATCCCAGACGCCCTGGCTCCTTGCCCTTCTCACATGTGTCCAGCGGCTCCAGCTTTGCTGCCTTCGTGCTGCTGTTCCCTCTGCCTGGATCTCCCTTCCTTGCTGCTCCAGGTCTTCCTTTGGCTCTGCACCTAGAAGTCACCTTCTCATTCTCCCCAGAAAGCCACGACTCGCCCAGGCGGCGCCCCCCCGACAGCAGCATCCGACTGACGGCTCGGCCCCGGTCAGCAGCATCCTGAGACCATTTTACAAACGTTGACCTCACACATCCTTCCTGTGCTCCTTTGCTGTCTCTCTCCTCCAGCTGAGCATGGGACCCTGGCTATCTTGGCCTCCGCTATATCCAGCCATAGAGGGCCCGGCACAGGGCAGGTGCTCAGGAAGTATGTACTGACTCAATGAATATGTATTTAGTACGAAGGACAGGGGAACTAGAGTTTTTGAGCTGCTCCTGCGTGTCAGCCACATCATTGTGTCCTTCGGCTATCATGAATCACAGCCTGGTCGGAATTATCATCCCCGTTTCACAGCTGGAGAAACTGAGGTTTCAGAATCAGGAAGCAGCTCTATCGGGGTCACTCCAATAGGAAGGGGCAAGTCTCGGACTGGAAGCCAAGCCACAGTCGGGGGGGATATATTTGCAACCTAAATACAAAGATCCTGAAGGTAGCAGGGGGTTCCTGGGGGCACACATCTCTCAGAGCTCAACAGCTGTGCGCTGGAAATGAGAGGTTCCAGTCAGAGACGACTTTGCCCCCCGAGGAGAGATTCGCTGATGTCCTGAAATGTTTGTGGTTGTCGTGACAGGCAGGGAAGTGCTAATGGCATCACGGGGTAGAGGCCAAGGATGCTGACAGCATCCCGTGATGCTGTGAGGACGGCCGGTCCCTCAAGGAGATTCGAACCCAAAATGTCCATTGTACCAAGACCGAGAAACCCTGCCTTAAATGGATGCAGTTTACTGTACATAAACTACACCCGAATAAAGTCGATTTTTTTTTAAAAAGGGATTTATACCTAGAATAAAAAAATTTCTCATGCCTATCAGGAAGGAAAACAACAGCTCAGTAGAAAACAATGACCAGATGATTTAAAAAGGCAAATTATCAGAAAGGGCATCTGGGTGGCTCAGTCAGGTGAGCATCTGACTCTTGATTTCAGCTCAGGTCATGATCTCAGGGTCATGGGATGGAGCCCCATGTAGGACTCTGCACTTAGTGTGAAGTCTGCTTAGGATTCTCCTCTCTCCCTCCCCCTTTGATCCTCCCCCTGCTTTCTCCCTCTCTCTCAAAAAAAAAAAAGACAAATTAATACATCAGAAAATACAGATAGCCAATACATAAATGATAGTATGATCAATACATAAATGATAGTATGATAAATACATAATATAATCAGATAGTACCTCCACACTAATCATGGAAATGCAAATTATGAAAAGAATGAATATTTCCCCCATCCCAATGGGAAGAAAAAGAATTTTAGTGACAATATCGTGGCTGGTGAGTGTGCAGGAAGTAGGGCCTCTCTGTACACGGCCAAAGGGAGTATAAACTGGCAAAACCCTCGTGTTGATTTGGGAACACTTCCAGGATTTTAAATGGACACACTCGTCTACCTGAGCCTTCTAGTTTTGTAGCAGCGCATCTGGGCATCAAGAGTGCTGTGCGAAGACATCACGGAGGCACTGCTTAGAATCGTGAACATTTTGGGAGAAAAGCTAAATTTCCATAAACATGGGATTAGATAGATCGATTGTGGTACATCCACCCCATGGAACACTACACAGCAGATCAAAGTTATGATAAGGTAAAACTCTAAATGCTTATTGTTAGGTTAAAAAAAAAAAAAAGGCAAGGTACGAGACCTCATTTACAGTCTGTTCCCATGTGGATAACACAGAACAAATCCGAGGCAGAGCCAATGGCGCTTGCCCACCATCCATCACCCCGTTTTCTCACAAATAGGACCCTGATTTTGAAGGGGATGGCAATGGGTCCACGCAGATGATCACCTCCCCAACCCCTCTTGCAGGCACACGAGTACAACGGGGTGGCCACGTGACCCGATTCTGGTCAATGAGAAATGACTAGAAATTTAGCATGTGAAACTTTGGAAAGCTACCATATCTTGATCAAAGTGGGGACTCGGTTGGCACAGCCCTTGCCCCTTCCCTGCCCTCTTGCCTGTGCTGAGTGGACAATGTCAGACAGGGAAGCAGTCCACTCGAGCTATGGGCTTGAAAGTCATGTATCTAAGTGGGAGACTGAGAAACTGCTTGTTGATGGTGTCTGTGAATGAGTCCACCTCTGGAATTCCTTCCAGACAAGAAACATGAAATCTCCCGCTGGCAAAGCCACTGTTACTCGTTCCTTGAGGCTGAAGGCAATCCTAGAGAGAAAGGAAACCTACAGTAGGAAGTGTGTTGCTTGCATTTTTTTTTTTTTTTTGCAACAGAAATGTATTCAAGTATTATTTGTATGGTCAGGATTTTTAAAAGCTAAAATATATATCAAATATAGCCAATCTGGCTAGAGTCTAGGGCCCCTTGAAATTCCTTTTCAGAAAGTGTTTGCCGACTGGTTCAAGTCCTTCTGAGCCAGGCAAAAATGCCAGGGGGTAAATGGAAGGGCACCCAGAGGCTTTCCCCACGGCTGCCTGATGTAGAGGCTGGGGTGCTGACTTCACAGGGGAAATCTTGCTTCATTTTCCTGGTAAGAGGACTCCACATCTCTGACCTTGGAAGGGAGACTTCGGGCTCCAACTGGCCAATCCACTTCAAAACTGTCCCCACAAAAAAAAAAAAAAAAAAAAAAAACAACAAAAAACCTGTCTCCACTTCAAAAGTGGACCCTGTGACCCTCCCGCATAGATGTGAAACCCCCCAAGCAGCGGCCTGGCTGCCTCTCCCACCTGTTTGTCTTCCTCTTCCCAGAAGCAGGGCTCCCTTTATCTAGGGCCAAAGTTCCCTGGGGAAGAGGATGGAATGTCACCTGTCATCATGGGGTTGATGAGTCACCTCCTACTGGCTGGAGGCCCATCAGCCTGACCTCTCCCTTTTGTACCCTAGTCTTCCCTTGTGTGTGTGTGGGTAGGGGGAGCATGGGCACATCACCCTAAAAATCACGACACTGACAGCCACCATCTCTGGGGTGCTGACTTGGAACTAGACCTTGGAAGATTAAAGACACAGCTTGGGACATGGACCCCTGGGTTCAATCTTGGCTCTAACATGTCCTAATCTGATGGCCTGGGAAGTCTGTTAAGTCCTCCTGATCTGCCTTCATGCATTTGGCAAGTATTTATTAAGCAGGTGCTCTGAACCATAGAGGTGCTGAGGACGCTAGTGGACATTCCGGAGACAATCCCACCCTTGTGCAGCACAGTGGGTGGAGACCCTCAAAACTGGTCATGATAATATTAACAAAACTTAAAATTCCACATGTCAGTTGGTGATGAAGTCCCTGGAGAGAAGGCGGGCAAGGAGTGCTGGTGAAGGGGACTTATTCATTGAAACAGGGCTGTCAGGGAAGCCCCTGGATACATTCACATCCAAGCAAAAACCTGAAGAAGGTGAGAGAGGAGTCATGTTATCTCTGGGAAGAGAGTCCCAGGCAAAAGGAACAGCAAGTACAAAGGCCCTGGGACCTCAGCCTGCCTGGTAAGTTCCAGGGGCAGGGAGCAGGCCAGTGTGGCTAGAAGTGAGTGGTCAGAGAGTCAAGGTGGGGGGCCCACCATGCAGGACCTATGGACCACTGTCAGGACCTTATCTCTTACTCTGGGTAACACAGGAGCCCCAGGAGGGTGTTGAGCAGAGACATGATCTGACTTCCTTTAGTTAGGGAGAAATGGCAGAATAGGGGAGATAGTTTGGAAGGCACTGCCATAATCCACGTAAGCACTGGGTGACTCACGCCTGGGTGGGGCTGACTTCTGAAGGCTGATGGATGGGATGAAGGGGTGGGGGTTGGGGGTTAGAGACACAAAGGAGTCAGTGAGGACACTCAAGTGGCTGGCCTGAGCCCCCGGAAAGATAGAGGTGGCATTTTCCAGAGCCAGGAAGGCCGCAGAAAGGGCAGGGTCATGCAAGAGTGTAAGTTCTGTTTCTTACCTAGAGGTCCGAGTTGTTAACTGGCATGTTGAGTGGCAGCTGGATATTCAAGCCTGAGTTCAGGTGACACACCCCAGCAGAAGATATATGTGTGGAGTTTTTTGGCATGGAGACGATATTTAGAGACTCAGTGTCTTCCTCTATAAAATGGGATTAAACAGCATGTGCTTTGCAAGGCTACTGTGAGGCTTGTTAAGCATTGACAAGCCCTACACAGGGAGGAAAATGCAGGTAAATGTCAGCTTTAATAATTCCATACTCCACTCACTGCATTCTCCTGAGGTCATTATCATCACCATCATCTTTGATTTTACAGATAAGGAAATGGAAGCTCAGAGAGGTTAAGTGACTAATCAAAGGTCACACCGCCAGCAAACGGCAGAGCCCATTTCAGAGGCTGTACTTAGAGTCTTGCTCTTGGGGTGCCTGGCTGGCTCAGTCCATGGAACATGTGAATCTTGATCGCAGGGTCATAGATTCAAGCCCCACGTTAGGCGTAGAGATTAATTAATTAATTAACTTTAGAATCCTGCTCTTGATCTTTAACCCTCCTGCTTGCACTCCCAGCACCGGGCCCTTGGATCCTGAGATGCCCAGAACCTGAGCCAGCCCCACTAGGGGCACTCACCAAACAGGAGGGCTACTGTGGCCTCAGAGCCTTCTGGTTAAAGGACTTGATCGCCTAAGCGATTCAGCTCTGCTCCTACTAGCGATGTGACTCTGGAGCTATGACTCATCTTCCTTGTGCCTTAGTTTCTCCAGTGGTGACACAGGATAACAGAGGCTGTTGGGAGGACTGAATGGGTGGACCCATGCCCAGGAACATAGTGAGTGCCTAGTAAATGCAGTCTGCTGGTATCCTTGTGGTTGCTCTAGCTCACTTTCTATTAAATGTGTGTCCCCAGGGGGTCCCGGACTGACACCTTCTACCCCTTGCCTGGTGTTCCTTTTCTGGCCTGGCTGCAGGGAGCTCTGTGTCTTTGGGTTTCTTGCCCTGAGCCCGCGTTTCCTCCTGCCCCCAAGTGGGACGGTGGCATCTGCCTGGCGCAGAGATTGACAGACACAGTGCTTGCAAAGGGCAGTGGGTCGGTACCGCGGCTTGCCCAAAGTAGGTGCTCAGTGTGCACGGACGTTCGCAACAGTCAGAAGCGCAGATGCCCTCCCCTGCAGGCCGGAGAAGGCAGCCAGGGAAGGCTCTCCTGGTGCAACACCACTCAGCCATCAATGGAACCAATCGTGGATCCTTTCAGCAGCAGGGGGGAGCCTTGCAGGCGTCACATTGTGTGGAAGATGATGGATACAAAGAGGACACACTGCATGGGTCACTCTGTTTGAAACTCTGGATGAGACAGAAGCCCCCGGGGCTGGCGGCACAGACATTGGTGGTGACCTGGGACAGTGGGTGACAAGGGTCACCTGGGAAGGAGCCTGGGCAAGCCCGGTCAAGGAATTGTTTGTATCTCATTTTAGGGAGTTGATTTGTAGAATCTGTAAATGTCTGTGAATTTTAGGGCAGGTTCATTATTTCCCATTATTTTAAAAGGTGTCATCATAAATGTATTATTATTTTTCTGACGTTCTATGGCTACCAAGGCCCCTGTTACCCCCCATTTCCCTCCCCCATCCTGGCAGAGGGGCGACCTGACATTACAGAGAGCCCTCAGACCCAGGGACAAACCGGTTCTACCCCTTCCTGGCTGTCCGCCCCAGGAAGGTCACTTAAGCCTCAGTTTCCTCTTCTGTTAAATGGGGCCAATACTGGTGCCTGGGCTGGTGAGATCATTGCCAAGATTCAGACAGATGTGCCGGGCAAGGCCATGGATATGGGAGGTCGCGGAAACAAGCAAACCGAAGAAATAACACAAGCAAACCGAGGCAGGGGATGGGAGTGATTGAGAGTGGGGGGTCTGAAGCCAGAACACTGGGAATATCAGATACTGCTCCGGGGCCAGTCCCCTCTACTCTCTGTTCCTCGTTTCTTTACTGTAAGCTATAGGATGCCGCCAGCACCTGCCTCGCAGTAGGGCTGTGGTGGGGATGTACGGAGGTGAGGCACCTCAAGTCGGAGCAGGGATCGGCACACAGTGCTCCGTGAGTAACGGTCACTGCCGTCACTGTTCTCAGGGATGGCAGGGAAGGGGCTCACAACCTGCAACCTTTGGGGGCTAATCCACAAAGCGCAGTCCTCCGAACTGTGGCCCCCGTAGCGGCAGGGGCGTGCAGCTCGGCCACAGCCGGGTTCAGAGTGCCGTGCCCGTGTGCCCCGGGCACCTCCACTTGGCCCCCGCGGCTGGGAAAGAGCGCTTCCTTCCTCTGTTCTGGGTGCCAGGCAGGCCCAGAAACCGCCTGATGTCAGCAGGGCCGGCCTGCCCTCTGATGGGGAGGATGTGGGCGGGTGCCCTGGGCACAGATGAGCTGGGCAGACGTGCCCTGAGGCAGCACAGTCAGGGCTGATGTGGGCATCACACACCCACTGCTTATGGAGTTGGCCCCGACCCGGTGTGCCCAGGTGGGGCAGCTTCCTGGCAGTGCGGGGGTCACAGTGGGGAGACGCAGGGTGGACTGGGGTCAGGGCGAGTAGTCTGTCCCCACTTCTCAAAATACAGCTGATGGGGGGCGCCTGGGTGGCTCAGTGGGTTAAAGCCTCTGCTTTCGGCTCAGGTCATGATCCCAAGGTCCTGGGATCAAGCCCCACACTGGGCTCTCTGCTCCGCGGAGAGCCTGCTTCCTCCTCTCTCTCTGCCTGCCTCTCTGCCTACTTGTAATCTCTGTCTGTCAAATAAGTAAATAAAAACTTAAAAAAAAAAAATACAGCTGATGGTTGGCTCCCCGGGGCTCTGCCCTCAGGAAGGGCTGGTGCTGTGGGTGTCCCAGGGGACACGGCTGGGGATGTCTGGGGTGGGGGGGGGCAGACTGTGTGCATACGGATGGGGTGGCTACGTGTCTAAACACGTGTGCGAGTGTGAATGTACAGCTTTAAGAGGGCAAGTGAGCATGTGCATGTGTGTTCACGTGGGTGTGGGCGTGAGTAGGTATCTGAGTGCTGTGCGCACAAACACGTTTGAGCGTGTGAACATGTGTTTGCGTGCGTGGGTGACAAAATGAGTGTGTATAATTGCACATGTGAGCATGTGTCCCAGGGTCTGGACCTCCAGGTCAGTGTGTCTGAGCGTGTGGGAGAGCACTGAGTGAGTGTGTGTACGTGTGCACTCTCGTGACACGCTTCCGCATATGCAGCTTCGCTCCGCCGCCTAAGAGTGCTGGTGGATGGGCGGGTCCGCGGATCATTTATTCAGAATCTTGTCTGAAGTGACCGAAGAGCTCCAGGGAGGAGGGAGGAGATAAAATCTTCACATGGAGCTCTGACTGCTCAGAACAAATGTCAGCCGCCAGTTCCCCGGGCCCGCAGAACCTGCCCTGACTGCTTCAACTTCTCATGCCGCCAGCAGCGTCCAAGAAGGCTTGACCTGGGGGCCGCTTTAGGGTAGCCTCTAAACCAAACCAGCACATGGTCAGCCTTTTTGTCAGCCAGTAATCACAGCAAATATTCATTCATTCATTCATTCATTCACCAGTATTTCCTGAGCACCTATAGTGTTCCAGTCACGGTTCCTGGCACTGGGGATGCAGCAGAGAACAAGACAGACAAAAATCCCTTTGCTCATGGTGCTAATATACTGGAGACCAAACAGACCATAAAATAAGTGAACAGCAGATGGAGAGTGTTGATTGGTAGTATGTGCTATAGATAAAAATAAAACAGGAGAGGTAGAGAACACCAGATGGGCTTGCTGTTTTTAAAAGGTTGGTCAGCTAAGACGTCAACGGGAAGACAACATTTGGGCAAAGACTTGAAGGAGTGGAGAGGTGAGCCAGGTGGATGTTTTGGGGGAAGAGCATTCTAAGCAGAGGGCATGGCAAGTGCAAAGGCCCTGGGGTGGGCACATACCTGATTTGTTCAAGATGCCCAGGTGGATTTCCTGGGTGTGTGTGTGTATGTGTGTAACTGGATAAAAGCAAAGAGTTCTCATGGAAAGATTTTAAAAAATAGAGAATGTATAAAGGATAAATGAAAATCCATAGTAACTGGAGTGGGGAGGAGGGAGATGGGGTAAGGATCAGGGGTGTCTGTTGTACAGTTTATTCAATAATCAAAGCGATTTTCCATTTTGACAAGGTAACAACAAAATGGTGCAGCTGGGCCCAACTCCCTCAGCCACAGCAAAATCCCAGCTCTGTGCCTCTCATATCAGCCCTGACCCATCTGCACACACAGTAGGTGCTTGCTCAAGGGAGCTTCTGCCTTCCATGTCTTCCCAGTTCCCTGAGGCCTGAAGGGGAGAGGGTAGATGGGTACAAACCCCCTCATGCAGAGGTTGAGCCCCCAGTCCCTGCAGACCGCTGGCCTGGCCCCCAGTGGCCCCAGAAGGCCAGCGTTGCCGTTTCCTCCCCCTGCTTTTATGAGCTGTGAAGGAGGCTTGTCCCGCGTTGCACAATTGCTCCTTAATTGTCATTTCCTCTCAGTTATGAATTATGTCATGGATACGGCCACTCACATTATTAAACTTCCACCGAGGCCTTATCGTCTGGACCCTGGCCAGGAACCCGGCCTGACCTACTTTCCCACCAGATTTCAAAACTGCCTCCCTCAGTCTCTTGTTGGACTTTTCCTAAGCAGAGTTCATCATGCCCAAAAGCTTGCCGCTAAAAATAAAAACTAGAACGGGACAGGGCAGGGCCGGGGGTGGGGGTGCAGGGGGGACACAGCTGGCCCCATGAAGGAAGCCTGAGGCTGAGAGCAGCCCCCTCGACTGTGGCCAAGCTCCTCCCTGACAGGACAGGCAGTCTGTCCTTGGGACACACAGGACAGGCTGTGACACGGGCCACGGTCAAGGATCCCCTGGCTGATTGGATCTAAACTCCTTGTTTCTCAGTCACGGATGGAACCACCGACTTTAGAGTCAGGCCAACTTGGGTTCGAATCCTGATTCTGCTACTGGCCAGCTCATTCATTCATTCATTCATCCCACGCATATACTGAGTATCTCCTGAACGCTGGCACTGTGCCAGGCCCTGGGGAGATATCCAAGAACAAGGCAGACACAGTCCCTACCCTCATAGAGCTTCTAACCCTGTGGACAGAGATGGGCATGAAACAGTCACTTTTGTAATATGAGCCATGAAGGAAACAAGACAATGCCGTGGGCCCAATGGTAATGGGAAGAGCATTCACTAAGATGGTCAGGGAGGTCTCTCTGAGGAGGGAGGCCACTTAAGCTAAGACCCCATGGATGAGAAGATCCATGTCTGGGAAGCAGTGCTGGATAAGGGTGAGGCCAGAGAACAATCCAGTCAGCAGAATGGAAGGGGACATTGTGCAGTCTTGTCCAAAGGCAGGTTGGCACTTAAGAGGGGATGCTTTTCACCCTGGGCATCTCACTTGTCTCAGCCTTGGCCTGGACCTTCCCCTAAGGAGAAGACTCCAAGGAGGGGAACACAGCAAGTGCAAAGGCCCTGTGGTTGGGAATGCGACCGGTGTGATGGGGCAGAGAGAGCCAGGAGAAGCGTCGGGGATGAGAATGACATTGTAAAGCTGGTGGAGGCAGATCACAGAGGGCCTTGAAGGTCATGATGAGGATTTGGTGAGAGACAGAGGTATATTTTGAGGATAGAACCAATGGCACTTGAGGGCGAATTGATATTTTTAGGGGACGTGGGGAGGAATCAGGACCAACCCCTGGGCTGGATGGATGGTGACTCCCTGACTGACCTAGAGGAAACTGGCAAGTGCTTCATCTCCCCTGAGTCTTTTTTTCTTCATCTGAGCAGCAGGGATAATAACACCAATGTCCCAGACACCATATCAACCCTAGCTCGGAGCCTGGCATGCAGTAAACGCCCTTCCGATGGCCTGGCCAAGCTTAGTGATTTGCCTGGAGTCACCTGGCAAGCTGATGGCACCGTCAATCTTGAACCCAGACCCTGGTCTGCAGGACGTGCCATGGCAGGCAGGGCTGGGCCTTGGCACATGACTCTCTAGAAATGCAATCTCCCAGCCAAACAGGACTTGGTGGCAGAGGCCCATTTTTGTTCTTTCTGAATTGTGCTTATGCGTGGGGCTGTTTATCTAACTTGGCTGAAATTGGAAGCCTGGGCCTGTAAACATATCTTTTTAATTATTATACAAATGGGACATGTTCATGGAATAAAAATTTGAAAATGCTAATAAGCAAAAAAAGAAGAAGAAGAAGAAGAAGAAGAAGAAGAAGAAGAAGAAGAAAGAAAGGAAGGAAGGAAGGAAGGAAGGAAGGAAGGAAGGAAGGAAGAAAGAAAGAAAGAAAGAAAGAAAGAAAGAAAGAAAGAAAGAAAGTGGGGAGGGGCAAAAAGCAGCGAGAAAGAGAGAAACCAAGTCTCTAAAATGGCCCAGATGCACCAAGATGCACGTATGCGGCCCTAGGGGGCTTCACTGCAGGGTCTTTGACCAGTTTAGAACCTTAAAACTGCGTTTTAAGGAGTGAGGGGACAATTCACATCCATATTTGCTGCGAGAGCACAGACCATCTCTGGTGGGGCGGGCATGAGGCCCTGGTAGCCACGGCTGTGCGGGGAGGACCAGAGAATCAGAGATGGGAAGGAGATGACTTTCCACTCCTTGTCCTTTTGCAAAAGCTTTTGGTTTTTTCTTGCCGAAAGTGTGCCTGTCTTCTGCAAGATGGTTGAGCGATGTTTGCAAGATCAGAGACTCCCCTCTTTGATTCAGGGTTTTCCAAAGGCCTTGGGATAACCTTGGCTGGTGCTTCCTAAAAGCCTCAGGGCGAGCCCAGGATTGCACCGAGGTGCCTGTGGGCCCTGAGGCCCCAAGGAAGAGGCTGCAGGCTTCCTGACCCGCCTCACTCTGAGCAGTCTCTCTTTTATCTTTTTTTTATGGGTAGGACAACAAGTCAAGGTTCGGCTGTAAAAGGGTTTTACCTACTTTGAAATGAAATGTTTGCAGAGCTTTGATCTTGAGTAATCCCATTCCACTGATGAGAAGACAGGGGCCTAGGAAGGAGAAAGAGAAGACAGTCCCACAGCAGTCAGGCAGACCCAGCTCTGGCGGAGAGCCTCGGGTGGTAAATCGGTCTCGTGGAACTTTAGCCTCCCACTTCAAAACCAAAAATCCAACCACTTTCATTAGTCAGAACTCTTCATGGAGTCCTACGATCTAATGTGGAAATAGATCCTGGGTCCTTAGTCGTTGTGGTCCTGGCAGAAAGACCCAGGAAACTGGGACGCCCAGATGGCTCAGTCGATTGAAGCTTTGCCTTCGGCTCAGGTCATGATCCCAGGGTCCTGGGGTCAAGTCCCACATCAGGTTCCCTGCTCAGCAGGGAGCCTGCTTTTCCCTTGGCCTGCTGCTCCCCTGCTTGTGCTCTCTCTCTCTTCCTTTCTCAAATAAATAAAAGCTGAAGGAAAGAAAGAAAGAAAGAAGAGAGAAAGGGAGGGAGGAAGGGAGGGAGAAAGAAAGAAAGAGAGGAGAGAGAAAGGGAGGGAGGGAGAAAGAAACAAAGAAAGGAAGGAAGGAAGGAAGGAGAAAGAAAGATCCCAGGAAACCACACTGCCTCTCTCTTGCCATCTGACTTCCCAGTGAAAACAAGAGTGACCCCTGTGCCCCTATTTCACCCAAGTCCAAGATCAGGCATATCTCAGTTTATCAGAATTCATCTCACAGCAAAACTCAGGTATTCATTAAGATGCATTCAAATGCAAAACAGGAAAACCAAAAGCAAACCGGTTTAATCATTAGGAAAATGCATCTTCTCATATGGTCAGAAACCAGAGACAGCAGGGTGGGCCCATCAGCTGTGCATTCAGCTGCAAGCAACACAAAACCTGACCATCAGTCTCCTGTTACTAGAAATCCAGGGGTAGGCACCCAGGTCTGGAGACGATGACTCAGTGATGCCACTGGGGGCCCAAGTTCTTTCCTATTTCCTCCCGGCCCTCTTGAACATGTGACTTTTGTCCTCATAGTTGGTCGTAGCTGCAAGATGGCCACTCCACCGCCAACTGATATGCATTACAGGCAGAAAGAAGGGGCAAGGGGCAAGCAGCATGCCCGCCATGTCGCTCTCTTTTTTCAAAGCTTTCCCAGGAACCCCTCTTGGGAAATTTGGCTTAATTTTCATTGGTCATACCAGGATCACATGGCCACTCCCAGCTGCGAGGGAGTCTAGAAGAGTGGATGCTGTCATCTGACCCGTTGCCACCCCAGATACAACCAGGGTTCCGTAAACAAAGACACAAGGGAAAGTGGGTTTTGAGCAGGCACCGAACAGCGCCCAGCGAAAGGCACCCCAGGCACGTTAGCACAAAGACTCAGACGTTTGTCAGGGATGTGTGGTTTTTTCCTCTTTTTCTCTCTCTCTTTTTTTTTTTTAAGACTTTATTTATTTATTTGACAGAGAGAGAGAGAGAGAGAAATCACAAGTAGGCAGAGAGGCAGGCACAGAGAGAGAGGGAAGCAGGCTCCCTGCAGAGCAGAGAGCCCGATGCGGGACTCGATTCCAGGACCCTGAGATCACGACCTGAGGCGAAGGCAGAGGCTTAACCCACTGAGCCACCCAGGCGTTCCTTTTCCTCTTTTTCTTCACTCCCATCGGCGGTGTGGGGGCTTCTTTCCTGAGACTTGATGTATCTCATCGGGCTGGGGAGGGGACATCGAAGATGACAATTCTCTTGAATACCGAGGGAGAGAAAGGAGAGAGAAACGAGAGAAAGGAAAAATCCATTCCTGGCCCTTCCCTATAGGACATGAGACCTGTGGCCCCTCCCACAGAGGGGCGGAGCATATTTCCTCCCCCGTGACTTGAGTTCAGCCACGTGACTTGCTTTCACCAATCGAACGAGACGAAAGTGACCGTGGGTTCGCGGGCGGCTAGGCTTTCTGAGAACTTCCGTGCTTCCCCAGCCCCGGGCTCCTGTGTCTCCGCCACCACTGTCACCTGACAAACCCGGATGGCCCACGGGTCCCAGAAGGAGATGAGAGACGTGTGAAGCGGCGCAGAGCCGCACCAGCCAGGGCAGCCCGGGTCCGCTGACTTCCACAGCGGCTCTGTGAGCCGGTCCAGCCGAGACCCCAGAGCCGCCCGGCCAAGCCCAGACTGAGTCAGCGACCCGCAGCGAGTCCATAAAAAAGAGAATAAATGGGTGGGGGTGGTTTGTTACGCAGCATGGCTGTAGCTGTGGGTGACGGGTACGTGTAGTGAGGTGCAGATGAACTTGCCAGGAGCTGAGCGAAGAGGACGGGCCAGAAGGGTCCTGGTTAACGGGTGTGGCCCCTGTTGCTCAGTCCTTGAGCCCTGTCAGCTCTTCTCCTGGCTGGGAGCACCCTCTTTTATTTGAGGGCCGGCCAGCCCGTGTGCTGGAGGAGCGGGGGGCTCCCTCTCCAGCCTGAGGAGATCAGTACAGTCTCAGGATGGAAGCCCCGAGCGGAGGAGGGACGTTGGGAGTCCCTCTGCGTTCCTAGCCTTCAGCCCCCACCTTTGCATCAAGAATCTCCAAATCGGTACCTCCACACCAGACCTCTCTGCTGAGTCCCCCCAGCTAACTGGATGCCTTCCCTTAGACCCCTCACAGAGCCCCCAGTCCTTTCTCCTGCTCTGACCCTGGTACCTGTGACCTCAAGCCCACCCCCAGACTTCCTCTTCCTTTGTTTCCAATCTCATGCCGTCCCCTCCTGGCCATTGCTCAGTCCAGGAACCTGGATGTCAGCTAATCTTCTTGTCTCCATGCTCCCGGGCACTCTAGAGCTGGTACTTCTAGTGACCATTTGCTCGCACTTACCACATGCCAAGCGTGGAGCTAAGCCTCACACACAAAGCATCTGGTTTAATCCCTGAGACACCCCCACCAGGGAGGCACTGATATTAAGTTGTCTGTATTCCACACGACCTATCTGGTGGCCCACCCACAGGGCACGCCTCACACAGGGCATGTGGTCTTTCTCAGAAGCTGTAGTGATCGTTCCCATACCAAGTGATCATGTAAGTCCCTGGTTTAAAATTCCTTTCTGATTCTCATTGTCCTGGTGATCTGAGCAAACGCCTTTGGTGTGAAGCAGCTGGCCCCAAGATTCTTGCATTTATTCACACAGAAAAATAAATTATGGAGCTTACTCAATGTGCCAGGCAGTTTCCAGGCACCAGAGAAACACAAAAGTCCTCGGGAATTTAGGTCCAATGACAATAAACCAAAAAAAAAAAAAAAAGTATCTAAGATGTTGGGCAGTAACAAAGAGCTCTGAAGAAAAATTAGGCAGGATAAGAAAACAGCTATTTTGGGAAAGACACTTGTGGTAGGGGTTAGGGATGGCCTCTCTGATAAGAGGTATTGCAGTGAAGGAAGCAGGAAGGCAGCAAGTGCAAAGGCCCTGAGGCAAAGGGGCTTGGTGCAATGTGTGGGAGAGAGGAAGGAGGAGAAGGCAGAGGAAGGGAAGGAAGACCAGGCAGATAGAGGCCTGGTAGGCCACAGGAAGGACTTGGCTTTACCCTGAGTGAAAAGGGAACTACAGGAGGGTTTTGAGCCAAGGAGGGACATGACCTGACTTAGGTTTTCACAGGATCCCTCTGGCTGCGTGCGGATAACAGTCTGCCCGGGGAGCCAGGGTAGAAGCAGAAAGCAAGGTTTTTCAGGCCTGGTGACACTTAGGTCAGAGAGGGGATTCAGGTGTGTGAGTGTCATTCTCAAAAAGCACAGGAAAACCAAACAGGATTTTTGGGTTAACTCAGAATCTACCAGAAGATGAATACCAGCAGCATGCCCGAGCCCCAGACACCCCGGGCCACTAGCCTTTCTCTGCAGCATCCCCAGGAGACGCTGATGCTGGGTATTGGTGCTCCCACTGGGCTTCCCCTGTGCCCACTGCCTGGCTGCTCTGGCCAGCGCTGGGCAAGGCGTGTGTGCTCAGCACACACAGTGTGGCCCCAGATGACCGGTGGCTGAGCTCCCCACAAAGATGCTGACGACTTTGAACCAGAGAGCAAACCCTGCCACTCCTAATTCTGCAGAAACAAGCCTGCGTGGTATTCCCCAGCACTGAGCTCCCTTATCTCGCTGCACAATCCTTCAAAGAATAACACGGTGTATTTGTGTCTGTGGTTTGGGTTCCCAAAACCTGCGACATCAGATAAGTGTGATGTTCATGAAAATGAACAACACCACGGAGAGGAAGAAAAAAAAACAAAAACCAACCACCAAAAAGAAGCCCCTGGTTTCAGTCTCAACTTCCTTTTTAGGGAGGAAGGGGCAATGTCTGTTGAGGTTTTGCTCTGAGGTGGTGGTAGGGAGGCGGTGCTGGGGAATGACGTGCTGGGGTCACATCTCAGCCTTCCACGTTTGTGGCCTCCGAGCCTTAAACTCTCCCCTGCAAAACAAAAGCGATAACCTCCACCTCTCAGAGCTGCCACTAAAAAATGATTTTTTAAAAAACACCAATAATGGTTAATCTTGGGATCAGTCACGTGTGTTGTCGAGGCCAGTTTCTCAGGGTAATCTTCACCTTCACGAGAGGCAGTTAGGAAGATCTTCTCTGGTTTCCAGATAGGGAAACTGAGGTTCCAAGTGGGAAAAGAAGGTGGTTATAGAAAACAACGTGGCCACTTTTGTTTTTCTAGAAAATGTAAACATGTGAAATAGAAATTAATTACATTTAAAAAAAACCATAGAGATATAAAAATATAGTTAGGTGAAAAACTTGGCAGGATAGATGCCCAAATGTCACAGTGGTTTTCCTGGGTGTCACAGCTGCCTCCTTTTCAGTTTTCAAGTCTTAGCAAAATGTCACCTCGGCTGAGAGGGGTCTGCAAGCCATGTCTATGGTGGTCCTGTGGTCTCTCTTGATCCTGTAACCTTTCTTCGTCTCTTCGTGCATCATTCATTACTGCACTGTGCCTTAGCTTTTCGTGGTTCTGGGTTTCTCATTTGTGTTCCCTGCTAGACCGTAAGACCCACGAAGCAGGAGACAGTCCCACGTGTCCCGTCCACGGCTCCTTGGGCAGTGCCTGGCCCCAGATGGCCTCAAGAGAGATTCCCCGATCAATTGACTGTATTTTCTAATATTTTTAAAAATTTACTTTTTAGGGGTGCCTGGGTGGCTCCGTCAGTTAAGCATTTGCCTTTGGCTCAGGTTCTGGGATTGAGCCCCACGTAGGGCTCCCTGCTCAGCAGGGTGTCTGCTTCTCCCTCTGCCCTTCCCCTCACTCATGCTCTCTCTCTCAAAAAAATAAACAAAATCTTTTTAAAAATAAATAAATTTGCTTTTAAAAAGCAAACCATCTGGGTTAGGTTCAATTTATTGTTTTAAGTGTTGGTCAAAAATGAGCCAGCGGGAGCCTAGAGTCTTATCTGGCTGTGAGTGGAGGAAGTGGGTGCCTTGCCTTTCCACAGAGTGGGTCAGGCAGCGAATATCCCAGACTTTCTCAGCCCAGACTGCCCAGAGCTGCCGGGCCCTGGAGATCTCTCCGCCTGGGACAGGGTTATCTCTGAATGACAGCCTGCTGAGTCTCCCTCATGGGGTGAAGCCGCCCTGAATCTCAGGGGGGCAACAGGGAGCCCTCCCGGGCCAAACACAGCCCACGGGAGGCGTTCCTTGGCCTGGTCCGTGCAGTTCCAGCAGTTTGGAATTTTGCCATCATTTGAAAATCAACTTTGGAAGAAAAGTTAAAGCATCTTCCCAAGGGGCACAAAATAAGATGAGAATAATTAAGATGGGAAGACTCCACATCTTTAACAACGACTAATGTACCAACCCATATAAACTTAATGCAATTTCAAGTAGCGGGCCACAGGTCTTTTTATCGGATAAAATAATGTTGGAGCTTCCAAAGAAAAGTATGAAATAGAAGAATGGTGGGAAGGACTGTGGCAAAGGTGGTATTTCAACTTGCTGGAAAAAAATCGAATATTTAATCCAGGTTGCCAGCATAGTACAGTATCAACTTATTTTATTTATTACTAAAATAAAATAGAATCCTATCTTACACCATATTTTAAAAATCCAGAGATTTCACACAAAACATCTGGGGTTCTGACTTGCCTAAAAACCCTGGCAACATCGGACCCTGGTTTCCCCAAGACAGCCGTGGGCTGGTGCTGAGTTGAAACTCCGGGGGCTTTCTGAGTCACCAGAGTCCCCGTCACTCCCTACTGTCTCCCACCTGGCTGCCTTCAATCATCTGTGTTTCTTGCCTGGCCACTGAGGTTACTGGAGTTTGTAGCCCTTGCACTTGGGTCTGGGCACAACAGAGAGGTTCAGGGAACATTTGAAACTGGATTTCTGCTGTTACTCACTTTTCGAGGCGGAAATACAGATCTGGAGGAGGAATGTGGCTTGAGGAGCGGTTAAGGGTGTGGAGCTGGGGGTCAGAGAGGCTTGAGCTACATGTGAAGGGTGGCATCAATGCCTCTGTTCGTCCTCTGCCAGTGGGGACTGTGAGAGCGGTCCCTCGCTGTTTGCAGGATCTGGGCCGTAGTTCCCGTGAAACGCTCAGCCCGGGGCTCAGTGCAAAGCCACGCCGGGGAAACCATGTCAGCTTTGGGGTTCTTGGTTCTCAGCCTTGTGAGACAGAGAAGTAAAAGAGGAGGGAAAGGAGGGAGGAGGTGGGCAGAGCAGAGGATTTGCCTTGATCTCCTTGTGCCAAAAATGAGGGGAAAAATAAACAAACAGCCCTGGGCTTCTTTGATTCCACCGCCTACTAAAAGAACTGAAGCTGATAAGAACCGGCCAAATTTGAATTGGGCAACTCCTCACCTACCCTCCTGCCCGCCTTTCTCTGGGCATTTGGAATTGGGGACCCTGAAGCCTGCTGTAGGCATCCCATCGATTCCCTTCTTGCCTTCCCCCCCCACAAGGGAGACTCCACGAGAGAAGGAATGAACAAGATTTGCCCACCACGGAGCCCCACTTACAAGATGAGAGAAGGGGCTTGGAAAGGGACCCCCTGAACACATTAGCAACCCGGCCCGCCCAGTCCCAGGAAGCAGCCCTCAAACTGGAGACTAATGAAAACTGCAACTTTCAGGTGTTCAGGCTGGCGGTCAAGTGGGCAGAAGGAGGGTGAAGTTCTCGGTGAAAAGCAGAAACCTCTCCCCACCCAGTGGCTGGCGGAGAGGAGCCACAAGGCATAGGGGTTCCCAGTGTGGCTTTGAACCTGTCCTGTCTATGCTTAGGTGACTTTGGTCAAGTGACTTCATCTCTTTCTGCTTCTCAGTTCCCTCATCTGTTCTAGCCCCCCACCCCCAGGATTGTTAAGGGTTGATGAGCCCGAGTCTGTCAGGTGCCTGGTGCATAATGGGTCCAGTCAGAGGGCGCTGTGATCTTGAAATGGCTCAGGGAGGGGCACCAGGGTGGCTCAGTGGGTTAAAACCTCTGCCTTCATCTCAGGTCATGATCCCGGGGTCCTGGGATCGAGACCTGCAACAGGTTCCCTGCTCAGCGGGGAGGCTGCTTCTCCCTCTCCCTCTGCCCCTCTGCCTGTTCTCTCTCACTCTCAAATGAATAAATAAAATCTTAAAAAAAAAAAAAAAAAAAAAAGAATGGCTTAGGGAGTGCCAGCACAGCCTCAGGTGGAGAGGCTGAAAACTGCCCAGTCTCAAGTCCAGAAGGCCGAAAGAGCATAGTTGTTTGAAATCTCTAAAGGCAGCACAAGCCTTTGGTCAACAAGGTTGGGAGTTGGCGCCTGTTTGAAGTTGGAAAGAGGCGAATTCAGAAAAAAGTTTAGCGGACACAGGACACTTGGTGTTACCCCGGCCGGTGACCCTAAGAGCTGCCCCAGCACGGATAAACAGCAGAGAGGGGCTAAGGCACAGGGGCCAGGAGAAGAGCTTCTGGGGCAGAGGGTCCTTCCCGAGTCTGCCCGTCCCTAGCAAGTGTGAGCTTCGTGTCCTGGCCACAGCGTCCCCACCTGTGACATGGCACCCAGGAACACCAGCCTCAGAGGGTTTGAGGCTACAATAGATGACATTCAGCTGTTGTTCAATGGATGCGAGAAAGTCTTTCATTAGTCTCCCACGAAGGGTAAGGCCGGGAGAGCAGGCTCATCGGGGGAACTGGATGGTTTTGAGTTCCTCCTTAGGAAGCCCCAGGCTCCATCACATCCACGGCCCCTCCACGGCCACGGAAGGCAGGTGCTCGGCCTGCTTCCTGTGGTGCTGAGTCCCCGGGGCCAGAATGGCACCTGGCATAGGCCACAATGCGTGAATCTGGACACCCTGGGGAGTGCACCGAGAGGCCGGGTGACCTGTCCCAGGCCACACAGCCCACCTGACTGCCTGGAGTGACAGCCAGAAGTGCAGCTCAAGTCCTGTGGCTTCAGTCTGCCCCTGCTCTTTGCTGAAGGCCGCTGTCCCTTTCTTGACTCCCCTCCGTCCGGGCTTCCCCCAGCTGGCCTCTACTCCCCTCGCCTGGCAGGTCTGAGGTCGGGAATCACGGCCCGTGGTCCTCATCTGGCCTCATGCCCGGTGGGTGACCTCACGCCCAGTGTGTGTATGTACATGTGAGTTGGGGGCTTTTCCTCTGTAATTTTGTATCATTTGCTGACACTTAAGAATTGGAGATGTCACCAGGATTTTCAGATTCTTTTGGAAAGTCAGCAGCTCTGGCCACCTGGGCCTACTTCTCCTTTGGCACACATCAGTGGGAGTAGTGTTCTGGGTGCCCACCCCCAAGTCCCCTGTCCCAGGCTGGCCCACTTCTTCATCTCTGGGCCTGCCCTCTCTCAGCCACCCACTCTTCTGACCACCACCCTAATCTCCTCTGCCCATTCCTGGTCCTGCAGACTGGAGTGCTCTCAGGCAAAGCCCAGAAGCCTGGGTTCGAGGTTCATGAGAGGTGGAATGAGGGCCCCACAAGGATTTGCACATCCAGATCCCCAGGACCCGAGAACATGTGATCATACACGGCAAAGGGGACTTCGCAGGTCTCAGGATGGGGAGATTAACCTGGGTGATCCCATAGGGCCAACATCAGCCCAGGGTCCTTATAAGAGGGAGGCAGGATGGTCCCAGTCAGAGAAGCTGACGGGTCAGCAGAACAGAGGTCAGAGCCAAGGACCATGGCTTCTGGAAGCTGGAGAAGGCAGGAGCAGAGCCCCCAGGAGGAGCACAGCCCTGCTGACACCCAGATTTTAGCCACGTGAGACCCATTTGGGACTTCTGACCATTTGTGTTGTTTTAAGCCACCGAGTTCTACATAGTGTGCTTAGTTGCAGTGGGACCCAAAACCGGGTTTGAATCCGGGTGGGGCCGCGTCCCTGGCTGTGTGCGCCTGAGTGGATGAATGAGCCAGGGTTTCCCTGTCTGAAAAGGGGTGAGAAGAAAGCCCCCTCTGGGGCATGTGTGAGCACTAAGTCAGTGATGCTGGTGAAGAACAGAGCACACCCTGACAGCTCGAGAGGCCGGTGTCCCATGAACGTCCCGGGGAAGCCGCCTTCTAAGAGAAGAGGCCCCGTTCCCCCCGCAGGGTCTCCCTCACCAATGGCGCCTTCCAGAAGCCCCGCAGTGCCGAGGTCGGGAGGTGTGGTGCCCAGCTTTATTCCCATGAGTCCTCAGGCAGGATGAGCTCTGCCCTCCCTTCCAACAGCCTCCAATGAGGAAGGCCAAGTACACAGTCACTCTCTGGCCAGAGCCAGTGGGAACAGGACGTCCTGGTCCTCTTGTCCTGGCTGGGCCCAGCGAGCTATTTTTGGGGACGTTTATTGATGGGACGCCGGTGCCCGGCTGGACTCCTGATTTAAGAGGAAGACCTCAGGCTTCTGGGTTCTGCTTCTCCAGGTCCTTTGCTGCCCCGGGACAGCCATCTTCCGTGTCCTGTCTGTACCCTAGGACAAGCGTGTAATCTGAGCTGGCTGGGTGTGGGAAAGGCAGGAGGGCCTACTGGTGTGGGTGGATGCCGAGGGTCACATGGCCTACTCTTTCCCCAAATTCTGGAGCCTGATTTGATTTACAGAAGACAGAACCCAGAATGAACACAACTTTTGGGGTCAGATGTAAGTTCAAATCCCAGTTGTGTCCCCCACTAGCAGTTTTAACTTGGGCAAGCTGGTCCACTCTCTGAGGCTCTGTTTCCCTGTGTGTAAAGTGAAATTGATAATAATTCTCACTCCCAGGGAAGGAATGAGGCTTAAATGAGGTAAGGTGTGCAGCTCAGAGCCTGGCATAAGTAGGCGCTCGATAATTAATAATAGCATTGCAAATAATGATTGGCAGCTGCCGTTTATTGGGAGAGTAGCATGAGCTAGGCACCGGGCTCAGTTACCGACCTGTGTTATCGCAACTTCATCCCTAGTAATTGCTGGGGGCAGGCGAGTGACATGGTTATGGATGTCATTATTAGCCCTTTGTACGGATAAGGAAATTGAGGCTCAGAAAGACTTATGAATTGCCCAAGATCACACAGCAAGTATGTGGCAGAGAAGCCTGCCTTGAACTCAGACCCAAGTTGGGGATAGGGCGGGCCCCAAGTCCCAGAGCCAGACCCCTGATCCCCTTGCCTCTTCCCAGAGGATGGTCACAAAGGTCCTATAGACACTCGAGCTCCCTGCCGTGCCTTGGTCACCTCGGTCATCCCTCAATCCTGGGAAGTGACCTCCTGCTCCTTCCCCGTGATGGGAATCCAGAAACCAAAGGCTCCAGAATATTTTTTTAACCCTCCCCCCTCCCTTCAGGGTTGTTTTTTTTCCTGGTTTGGCGGCATAAATTCTCCAAGAAACTGGCTGGGTTGGCCAAGGCTCCGTCTGACTTGGAGGTTTTGTTGCGTATGCTAGGAGCCGGACGCCAGGGGCTCCGAACTCCATGCAGCATAAGGGCCGAAGGGGATGCAGTGTTTCCTTCCTAAGGTGCTCTCTGTGGCCTGTACCTGCTCACAATTCACCCCCACACCCTGAGGGTGCCCTCCAGCCTCCTTCAGTAAAAGAAACAGCCTTTCCCAGATCTGCTCTTCTGCCTCTCTAGCCCCCTCTCCTACCCTGGCCACCCCTCCCACACCATTCTACAAAAAGGCTATACTTTTCCCTGCTTCCAGACCTTTGCCTCTGCTGTTCCCTCCCGCAGAATGCTGTTCCTCCGTTCTCTACCTGCCAGATGCCTCTCCTTACACTTTACAACTTCTTCAGTGTAAGGCTTTCTCAGAACCCTCCTCAGCCCCCAGCAGCACTGCCCCTGGCTTGGGGTTGTCGTAGCAAGAGAAAGACACTGCTTCTAGAACTACCTTGTACTTCAGACTCTAGTGCCCAACTGGCCAGCTGACATCTCCACATGGGTACCACCCCCTCAAACATCACAAAACAGAGTCCCCTTGATTCTCTCCTAGGTCCTGACGGTCCCACCTTCATGTCTCATCTCAGGACATGGTGCCCTCCCCCTCACAGGGGCTCAGGCCAGAAGCTAGGGAGCATATTGGATTCCTTGTTCCCTCACCCCACACATCCGGTCATCAGAAGTCCTATTGACCTGACTGCCAAACACATTCTGAATCCATAGTCTTGTTGTCACCTTTCTAGCCACCATCCTCACCTGCCTGGAATGTGATAGTGGCCTCCTCCCTACTCTCCTAGCTTCTAGCTTTATTCCACTCCACCCACCACAGTCAGAGGAAACTGTTTAAAAGATACATTAAGTCCTGTCATTCCCCTGCTCCATACCCTGTAGGATTCCCATCTCCCTTAAAGGAAAAATCCTCCTCCTCACTGTGGCCTCTAAGACCTTGTATGATCTGACCTTTGCCTACCTCCCCAGTTTCATCCCTACCCTCCCTCCCTCACTCTTCTCCTGCCACACTTGCCTCCTCCCTGTCCCAAACTAGCAAGCTTGTACCTGTCCCCAGACAGAAACTTGCTGTTCCTTTGCCTGAACCTCCTTCTGCCAGATATCTGTCTGACTCATTCTCTCACTTTACCAGGTCTCTGCTCGAGTTTCATCTCCTCCTGGCCTGCCCATCTAAAATACTCCCCTGCATCACCTCTGAACCCTCTACCTACTTTATGTTCCTTCGTTGTCGGCATTACTCTCTGACATATTACGTATGATCAGTGTGTCTTAATCTGCGGCTAAATATTTAACAGTTGGCTCTCGGCGAAGGGGAGCTTTGATTTTACCTTTGCCAATTTTTGCAGTGTCAATACTCCCACTGTGACCAATTTCAACGTGAATTCACTGAACTTGGGGTTGAGAAGAGATGCGCAGGGGCCTGCCGTTCTATACTGTTTCCATCATATAACAGCGTGCTACCGTCTAATATAAAATGATACCATGGACGTGAATAAATTTGGGAATGGAGACAATAGTGAAACAATTAGAGAGTGGAAAGTTTGCGTCGTTGTTACCTTTGTTTTGGATTGGAATTCATTTACTTGTAAGTTCATAGAATTTAATTTCTAATGATGGCTGTGTCTAACAACCAGCTTACAGGATTCACAAGCCAGTACAAGCCGGCTCCCCAAACAGCCCAGAAAAAAAGCAGCGAGGACGAGGACAGGGCTGTTGTTCCTCCTGTTCCCCGCCACCGTCCCTGGGGCCTGGAATAGTAGAAAGAGCTTGGAGCAGGTGCTCAGCCTGATTGGCTGAGCTCTCTCTGATGCGTCTATTTACATCAGAAAGCAGAAACTGTTTGCCTCCATCCACTTGACTCTGTAGGCTGAGTCCAGCCCATGAACTGGTTTCATTTGGCTCTCAGAATGTTTTTAAGATTAAAAAAAAAATGCGCTGCCACCATTTAAAAGTCAAGAAACGTTTGCAGGAAATTCCGCAGAAACCTACATTTGCAGCTTCTTTTGGAAAGTCAGGAGGTCTGGGCATGCTGGTCCTGATCCTCTCAGGCTGGCAGGAGGCTGGGGAGGGGCCTCCCCCTTGCGATGGGACCTGACAGCTCCCACCCTTCCCCGTCACCTCACGCTGGGCCCCCTTCACTCACGTATGTAACCCGCTGGGCCCTGTAGACATCTGAGTTGTTGCTGTCTCAGCCTCCCTTCTGGCACCAGTCACAGTGTTCTCGCCAGACCAGGACCACCTTGAGAACAGGCTCTGAGCGTGAGGTCTCCTAGGGCCCCCATTCCCCTATTCCTGGGGCCCAGCACACAGTAGGACCACAGGTCCTGGAATTTTGTTAAATTTTGTTGTCAACGACTCCCACCCCCCACCCACCCCCGGACAACCCTAAACTGGGACATGCACTAAATCCAAGCCCCGACTGGAATGTGACGAAGAGGTTGGCTGAGGCCAATGTTTAAAAATACCCCAGGGCTGGTCAGCTGTAAAGTGCTCAGAGGTGTTGAAACAAGCAGGCAAAGTCTGGCCCGGGGCCAGCCGCCCCAAGTGTGCTCTGTGAATGAGGGCCGATGGGAGGGGCCTCCCTCCCAGCTCCGGGTGGGGGGAGGGGCGGGAGCCCGGGCTGCAGCCCCTTCCCCTGGCACCCTGCTTGAGCAAGGTCAGGGCTGTTTATAAACAGCACCAGGTGATGTGACATAATTCTGCATAAAGAGTTACCAGGCAGAGCCTGGGCCCGGGGTGGCCTCCCCCGATGTTTCCACGCCACAGCCTCCTGGCATCGAGGGAGCCGGGATGTTGCTCACCCTGTGGTCTTCCTGCGGCCTTCAGAGCCACTGCCCGGCTTGCTGGAGCCACAGTTAAAAATAATGCTCACAGCACAGGCCCCCGGGGGTCAGCCAGTGTGGGGGTTGGACGGGGAACAAACGAGCTCACTCAAGTGCCCACTGAGTGCCAACTGCTTCAGAGACATTAGAGCACGGAGTCTCACCAGAGCGTTGGGAGGGAGGGATTGCCATCCCATTGACAGATGGGAAAACTGAGGCCAGGGAGAGATGGCACACGCTGGTTCAAGGCTTCCTGGTGAGTTTGTGGCAGCTCTGCCATTCAAGTTCATGAGAAAGTGCCAAGAAGTCAGGGGCTCAGTGTTGCACTCTGCCGGGTTCCCAGCCCCTGAAACAGTGACCAGGCCTCAGCAAAGCCCTAAGAGTCCGTTCTCAGCTGACATGTCCTAGTCAAAACCTACTCCTTCTACCAGTTTCCCCTCCCATTCAGCGACAGCTCCATCCTTCCAGACTCTTGAACAGGAGTGGGATGGAGCCGGGGGCTATCTGGAGGGAGAGCATTCCCTACAGAGGAAGGACAAGGTGCGGAGGCCCTGAAGTTGTGTCTGGCACGTGTGAGGATGAGGCCAGTGTGGCTGGCATGGCCCCAGTGAGGGCTTCCGTGGGAAGCAGGGAGGGCTGAGGGCTGAGGGGCCTTGCACATCACTGGAGGGGCTCGGGCTCTCTCTAGGGCAGATAGGAACTGTGGAGAGTCCTGCACAGAGGAGGGCATGGTCTAGGTTCTAGGTTCTGAAAGAATCGCTCTGGCTGTGTGTGGAGCATTGGACTATCAGGGGCGAGGAGGGAAGGGGAACAGTCATGGAGGGGGTGTCTGCGAAGGATAAGAGAGGTCGAGGGCCTAGCTGCCTCTGAAGACAGAGGAAGTGGTGGGTAAGGCTGTCACAGAAGTTCAGGTCAAGAAGGTCTCTGAGGAGTCGGTACTCACAACCCTTTGGCCTTGGCGGCCTGCTAACCTCTCCAGACCTCAGTTTTCACCTCTGTGAAATGGTTGATGATGCCTGCACGGGAAGGCTGTTGTTGGGTCTCATTTGGGCATGAAGGGGGCTCGCGCTCCCTCTCCAGCTGCCCACTGCTGTCTTCCCAAACAGGAAGAGCCTAGGACCCAGGACATCGTAGGCGCTCTGAGGCCCAGGAGCCCACAGGACATATGGAAGAAAAGAATGAACTTCTTTGGGACTTACCGTCACCTGTGAAGTGACTGCTTTCTACCTACTGGACATGTGCATGGAACCTCTCAACCACCATCCAGGCGAAGACTGCAACCAGTAAGAGAAGAGACAGCCAGAGAGGTTATAAGCCCTAACCAAGGTCACAGAGCTAGGAAGTGGCGGAGCAGGGATTGGAACGTGACTCCCTTGGCCTCCTTAGCATTAGTTCTTCAGTCACAAGGCTGACATAAATAAGTCAATTAGAGAAAGACAACTATCATATGATCTCCCTGATATGAGGAAGTGGAGATGCAACATGGGGGGTTTGGGGGTAGGAAAAGAATAAATGAAACAAGATGGGATCGGAGGGAGACAAACCATAAGTGACTCT